>BGPR01005543.1:5021-17225 GCA_013235015.1 Araneus ventricosus | reverse complement strand
AAATTTCAACATTAAGAAAAAGACGATATAGTTTTCTTTAAAGTAAAAACTTTTAGTAAAAAGATGGAAAATGTTTCAAACTTTTTTTTTATAAAAAAAGTTAGTTTTTTTACAAATTATCATTGATTTATTGAATTAATAAAAAGAAGGGCGGGCTAGGAGTTGCTATTAAAAATCGGATGGTTTTTTTTAAACAGAGACAAAGATAATTATCTCTTTGTGCTATCTTTGCATCAAGCTTGTTTTGCAAATTTGCATTGCAAAGGAGATGGGGCTATTTGTCACTGTGAACTTGCAGCAGACTTGCAATGCAAGGAAGGTGGCGCTAGTTGTCACGGCGTATTTGATACAAGTTCGCTTCAAATTTGCTATGACAAGCTAATATCAAGTCAAAATCAAACTTGCTGCAAGCTTACGTGCTATATGGGTACTTTTACTCCTGACACGTTATCTCGTTCTCCCCGCAGGTAAGCAAGGTGGGCGTGTTCAGCTGCGGCCCCTCCGCCCTCACCAAGAGCATCAGCAGCGCTTGCGAGACGGTCAACAACCAGCGGAAGCTTCCATACTTCGTCCACCACTACGAGAACTTCTGAGCTCGTCCACTCCTATTTATTGTGACGCGTGCGCCTGGCTAGGTGCTCCTGCCAGTTCGCCGGTCCGGCTTCTGTACATATTTTATTCGGACATCCCTTCGACGGGGTGACCACCAGTGCGGTCAACGGCATCCACCGCTGTGGCTGCTCTTCGAAATGCACAAGGAACTTTGTGAGATTATGATGCATAGTCTGTCCAAAGAGAAACCGAGCTTTCGAAATAAATCGATGCTGCTGAGAGTGCCGTAATCTGGCGGGCATCAGGCCAGAGGACTTTTTCACTGCAGTATACCCCTGAACTCGGAGCCAGGCCGTCTCCCTGTCGGTTGGATGGGTATACATGGAACTTTGTTTTTAAAATAAAATTGAATTCAGAATAACAATGAGCAAGAATGTAAACAGTTGCAAAGGTAATAAAGAACAAATGAACATATAAGAAATTTTTAACATGTCATTATGATTTTGAGAGAAATTCCTCATTCTTGTGAAGGAAATCCATAAGATTTCGAATCCCAGCCCGGGAAAGAGGATTCAACATCACTCTTTGCCACCATAGTTCTATAAGATCTGTTGTAGGTTTTGAAAGGTGATATGGATTAACGAAAGTACTGAAATAAGGGAAGTTCATTTAAAATAAAGACATTTTAAGATTGAAACCTCGAAGTTGGTACACTCTCCTCTTAAAGTGGCGCCAAGTCTTCAAAGCTGGTGCAAGCCATAAGGTGCAGAGGTCAAGGTTAAAGATTTACTACTTCAAGTTTAAAGCAGCCATCTTGCTTTGGCGAAGTTTTAAGGGTGTGTACCAACTACTAGATTTCAACCATTTTAATAGAAAAACTTATGTTTATTGAACAAAATATGCAAAATTATGCGGAAAATTATACTAAATATATGATCAATAATACAAAATCCTAGCAGCAATCTGCTGTTTACTTCGTGCCAAGGTCACTGACACAGATATGAAGTGGTTTGTTTTTCCTTCTTAAAATTGTGTTTCCAGACCAGTTTAAATGAAGTCATTTTCAAAGAACACTAAAACTGAGGAGTTATCTGAAAGGACTTGAAATAGTTACGACTAAAATTAGTATTGCTCATGACTGATAGAAAATACATATTTCTGTTGCTGCGCCTTACTCAGCAGTACTCATCCAGTATCAAATTTTTCTGCCAGTAAATGGACTTTTCAACTGCAAATACCGACCACTGAATTGGAAACGTTGGTCCAATATTTTATTGGACTCCCTAAAGCCCTAATCACAGCACGTGTGCAGGGTTTGATGATCAAATAGGCAGCTTGTGGGCCTCGCTCTTTGGGAAGCTTCGTGGTCTTTTTTTCCCATTAATTTCAAGTTAATTTACTTCAGTGTCTTCATTTAATTTACAAGAGCCCTGTTTGTACTCGAACTTATTCAAGCTAAATTCAAGTATCGCTCTGTCATTCTTATGATTTTTTCATGTTCCCGGTATTCTTCAAGTGGCTGACCAATTCACAAATCAACAATTCTGACAAAGTTGGTGTTAGAGTATTCAGACTGTGTTAAAATTTTTCTGCCATTTTGTTTAAAATTACTTTTAAATTAAATTTTTTTAGAGACGAGATACTGATACTCTCTTGAGACTGCCCCGCAATTAAATGTTTTGTTATTTTAGTTTTCCTTAACATTTTTTAACTTGAAAACTGCTTATATAGAGAATAAATAAAAACCAATAAAAAATATCTGATTTCGGAAGTTGGGAAGGGGGCCCCCGAATCTTACACGGCCTCAGGGCCCCTTTCGGGTTTAATCCGGCCCTTGGTCCTCGTGATTTTGCGTACTTTCGCCTGCTAGCTACATTTGCAGAAATTTTCATGCGTTTCTAATTCACTGGCCGAAACTTGAGCAACGTCAGTGCTGCTGTTTGTTCCGAATTTTGGTAAACCGGAACACGTTCAGAAAATTTATTTCATGCATGTAAGATGGATTAAAATGTGTCTTGCGTTTAATTGTTTTGTTAAAACTGTAAATAATTCAATAAAACACTGTTGTTTCAAGTGTTGTTTTGAATGATAAAACCACTCTCACCATACACTAGAGGAAATCAAGCAATCAATTTACTTAAAATTTTAAACAATTCCGAATCAACAACATGAAACAGTAAGAAAAAGATTGCAGCAATCAAATCTTTCTTGACCGGAGATCGCAGAAGCCGGATAAGAGATTTTTCGGATATTTGAATTTTTGTTTATAGAACTAACTTGTTCATATGTTGTAATGACATCTGTTGTGTAATATTTTGCTTGAATTTAATCATAACACATTTGCAAAAATGGAGGCTTGCGAAGTCCATTAATCATGTCTTTCGATCTATTAGCCACAATTAAATAAATAATGTCAAAAATCGTAAAGATTACAATGGAACCTTGGTAATCCGAACCCCAGGAATCCAAAAATTCGGATAAACCGAACAACTTTTTTTAATTTACTGAAAAACTTTTATTAAAACATGAAGGAAAAATAACAATTACCAATAAGAAACAAAGCTCTTTTTAGTAGAAACAAAATTGATTATCTTCTTCTGACGCAAGCAGCTAAACCTGCTTGACGATGCGATGTCGCCGCATAAACATCACGTCTTCGGTGTCGCGGCAACGTGCTGTTATACGTAACGTGGAACCTCACCTGTTCAAGTGCACCAACAGCATTTGCGTGTGATGCAAGATCTGTCGAGATCGTTTTTGTTGGACGCAAAAACCTGCGCCATGGCATGGGAGTCTGGAGCATGCGCAGTCTTCTGCCAGTTACCTTTAAAGGCCCGGATTGTGGGCGTTAACGTAGTAGTGTGTAGCTATGCTGCTATAGTGATTGTCGTTCTTGTCTTTATTAGTTTTTGTATAATGTTTTAATAAAGTATAGTTTTTGCCAAGATGGGCTGTATTATTGAGAGACTCACATCAGATCCACAAGAGAATCGGGTAGATTCAGAGAGCCTGATCAATTCTTTAAATGTGTTGTCATATTAGATGCAACAGTTTTCTTCACGTTCCTCGGGATTGTCTTGATCTTGATCCCAGACCATGGAAACAATGTCGCGTGGAAACCAGTGGCGGCTCGTCCATTAGGGCTGCAGAGCTGCAGTCCCACTGAACTTATTTTAAAAGCTTGCATTAGCGGGTATTTTCGCTTTTATTCTAATTGGCTTACTTTTCCACTTTGAGAGTTCAATGATCAACAAAAATGTCAAAAAAGTAATAGAAAACGTAAAAAGAAGGCGGAAATTAATCGAGAATTATGAGAGAGACGGACCAGAGCTGCACAGAGTTTTGCCCCTCCTAAGGATCAAAATTTGAGCACTGAGCAAGGCGTAATGTTCAGTAGGCAGGAAAAAGAAACCAAACCCTTTCGCCGTTTGAAATTAGATGTACTAGAGCTGCGCTTTTCACGGCTCTCGTTTGGTGCGACTTCCGCCTTTGTCTTCCTCATTTGGCTTTTTTCGCTTTCTCTCAGTAGTCCAGTCATGAAGTAGTTTTTAAAATCAAATTCTGGAGAAGGTGTGATTTTTTGCTCCTTTATGTTTTTTGGGGTACTGATTATGAGTCTGAGATTTGGCACCAAAATTTTTTGTTGGATTTTTCGTTATAGTCAAAAACAAATGAAAATGATACCCTCCCACGTGGATATGTATGGAAACGAGGTTGCTGACGATTTGGCGAAGCAGGGCACGGCTGAACCTTTGTGTTCAGCCCCCTCCTTAACATTTGATGAGATTTATTCCATCAGAAAAAACAAAGATTTAAAGACGTGGAGGATCCCTCCATCCCATGATTGTTATAAGCGGAGCAGTCCTGGTGGCTCCATTGGCCTTGCCTGTGACAGAGCCGACCAGACGGCGCTGTCTAGATTTGTTAGCGGTCACCTGAGGAGTTGCTCCTTTAGACACGGTAACAAAGTTTCTCCGGTCTGCGCAAAGTGTGGAGTGGCGAGTGCGTCCCCAGAGCACATCCTCTCTTGTCTTCGCCTATCTAGGGAGATTTTCGAGACGGATCCTTTGCCTGCTCTCGATTTCTTGAGGGTTAGTGGGCTCATGGATGGTGTCTAGCTGCCGCTAGACAGAGAGGGATTAGTAACAACAACAAATGAAAATTTTTCCCCCAGTTTTTGCTCATAACTCAAAAACTATCAATCTTTAGTATATCATCTTTATATACCAAAATAGTCACAACAAAATCTCCTACAACTTTTGCAGCACTGCTTGTTTCTGAGCTGACGAGCCGCCACTGGTGGGAACGGTGATATCGTTGCTTGTTGTAATCGTGCTACTAAAAAATTGATATTAATTCCTTTAAATTATTTTTGGACAATTTCGGAATATGAGTAGAGACAGAGATGCCGGAAGGAAACACATGTGTGTATCTGATACATTTAAGAAAAACATAGAAAAAGAAAGAAAATTGCTGAAAACAGGAGGAACTCTCTCGCAGAATTTTTAAAAACCGAAAATGTCCAACAAACTGACGAAATATATAATTAACAGTTAGTGAAAAATCAAAATCGCGAAACTCCCATTACACCGTATGGCATTCGTGAAAACAAGCCTAATCATAAAACCCTTATATAGTAAAATATTTTGTTTTACGAAATCAGTTTCAAGGCCCCGCAAATCAACTTTGCACCAGGCCCCGCTTTTGCTCGGGCCGGCCCCGGAGCAACGCATGCAAGATCAGTGAAGCGACCACTGACTCCACTGAGCTTACTGGACAACAGGTAAAACCAATCCCGCCACTTTAAAACCTGTAGACTTTTTTCAGCGCGCGTCGTCAAGCTAACCTCGGATCACTCCAGCTCAAGGTCACTACCCTCAACTTGTTTGCCTCCGTGCGAATCGCTGCTAACTCTTTCCGTGCTCTTTCACAGAGCTCCCAAAGCCGATTCCCTACTGCATTTGGTGTATCGGGAGTGTTTTTCCGGAATTCTAACGGAGGTCAGCCCTGTTTAGTTCGGATTCCCGAGGTTCGGTTGTATTTAGGATCAAAATTCTCAGGAAAATAAAATAAAATAGCATTTAAAAAATGATACATATCACGACATGAAAGGTATGCATTTCTCAATGTAGTGTTGTGACATATCGATAAAATTGTAATCAGAACTATTAAGATAGAAAAACTGGCAACACCTTGGATGTTGTAGTTAGAGCCACTCGTGCGAGCATGAGTTTGTATTCTTATGTACCTGTGATAACTAGAATAAACGTACTTTGTTTAAAACTCTCTCTAAATTATTACTCTAAAACTAAAATAAACTCTTCTTTCATACTCTACATAAAGAATCTCCAGTTTACCGACTTTAATTGCCGTTTTTATGATATGAAGAACACAAAGTTAAACTCAAATTCTAAAGACATTTTTTTACTCTACTGAAACAACGTTGCCATTCCTGAAAAACAAACTCTTAAAACATAGATAATATAAATAGACAACCAATTACAAAACATGTAATATAAAGAAAATGGTAACAGTAATTAATCGTTTGAGGTTATTGAAATATTATTTAGAGTTTTTTAGTTATGAAAATGTAAAGGAAAAATATTAAAGTCAAAATATTGTTCATACTTAATAATGAACGGTTGCGTTCAACAAAGCCTAGAGAATGGTACAAATGTCGTGTTTGTAAGTTTGCCACATGATGTCAAAAACTTCACTCCGTGTACGACGACTTTTCAACCTATCAATTCGCAGCGATGCCTTTCGGCGTGAGTTGAATTTTGCCTTTGTAGATTAATTCTGAACAATTTAATTATTAGTCAATAAAAAAATGAGATTTTTGACTTGATGTGGGTAAGTTTTAACAAAAAAACTATAACTAAGAAATTATTAATTTTTAATTAATTTTAATTAAAAATTAAAATTCAAAGTAAAGGTTTTCGATTATTTTTCTCGCACTCCTTACTATCCTTTATAAAGAATATGAAATGTAAGTGCTGAGAGCAATTTCTGTAAAACGGGTTTAAAACACATTTTTACTGAAAATTAAATCCACCATTTTTTGAAACTGGAAAAAAAAAATCTAGCATTTCGGTCATGAGCGTATGCTACACAAAAAGTCAAACTTTTCAGTGAAAGATGGGGAAATTTAGTTGAGTTGGAGTTTATTTGAAATTTTAAACTTGCACTCATTTCATTGCTTGTTAGAGGTCTGGTTTTGTGTGATGAGCATGACAAAGAACGCTCCTTCTGCAGAGAAACCGCTCGCAGCTCCCTCTACCTCATCATTCTCTTGCACGATAGGTTCAAAATATTTTCACCTCTGTATCGGTCGCTGCACGACACAATATGTTCCGTATGGCCGGGAGATGGTCAAGCGTAGGGTCCACATACGTCACACGACTGAGCAAGGAATGAATGCCAAGACATTGCTCGAACCCGGGGTGTTAGCCATATTTTTCCCTTCAAATTAAATCAAACCATCATCATTATATATAAAACGCTGACGTACTTGGCACTGAAAAGAGCTATTTTTCTCTTGTACCTATGACAACGATCGGTTTGTTTACAAAGCAAGGCTGGTAGCCTCCTCCATGTTAGGCATAACTTCCAAGTCATGCCCGTTACTATATTCGTGCTGGTGTAAAAACTTTTTCTCGAAAAAAAATGAGTTAATTTGGATGTAAGAGATGAGTTAAAAATGAACCAGATGGGCTGAGGCGATCCAGAGAACGTTCAGATGAACGTCAAAATAGTTTAAGTCAGCGAGGATGAAATCGGCTCAATTCACAAATTGAGGTGAACATTATCGGGATAACTATTGTGAACATTTTATTTTGGCTACTTTTCTGTTAAGCTTACACCACTTGGCGCCATTCTTTGGCGAATTTTCTTGGAGCGCCGAATCGCCAGTTTGGCTCTAGAAGCGTCAGGAAAATGATGGTGTGCATATGTGGGATCCGCCAGTTTGGCTCTAGAAGCGTCAGGAAAATGATGGTGTGCATATAACCGAGCGTAGATGACCTGCGCGGGATCAACTGGTTTTATAATATATTTTCATTTCGATGCAACCACCCTCATTATTAACGGTTTTTTGTCATCGAATGGGCAAATTTTCAATTCCGTATATGCAGCATAAGGGTACGGACACACGGGTCGCCTACGGCGAATTCGGCTGAGAGCTGAAAACGTGTCGGTGGTGTTCACAAGGGGCGTGTAGCGAATCGTCGCTGCAGGCTGGCGCTGCATATTCGGCTTTCGTGGCAACGTTCGGTGCGAATCTTTCTGAGTGAGTCATATACGTGGCTCGGAAATGGTGATTCATTTGAATGAAAGATTTATTTGAAGAGCTCCCATCGAAGGACGAATTTATTGCACATAATGAATAAAAATTTCACAACTTATAATGTATTCAGAAAATTCTCAATTGAATTCAGGATAACATTCATTAGAGTATAATTTTTTGTTTTCCGGTGTTTCATATAATATTCTCAGAAATTAAAGAATACCCTACGGATATTCTGCTTATCCCGATAAATAGTGGGCATGTAATTGAATTTAAAATAATTTTATTTTGATAAAAATTCCATTTTGAGTTATTTTTAAACAATTCATAATGATCATTGCGTGCGTTATTTTGTAGGGGGGGGGATCGCTTTAAAAAGTAAGCATTTTCCTATTTTACAAAGACTGGGGATGAGAAAAATTATTTTTCAATGTATTTTTATTTATGATTCTCAAGTCACAGTTTTCAAGTAAATTAGAAAAATAATACAATTTTAACATGAAGAACTGAAAAAGTTGTACGTTATACTTAAAAGTTATATGCTAAATATTTTTCAACCGACATAAAACATTAATAACTTTCAACCGGTTAGTCGAAAAAATATTATCTGCTTTTTTTTGCAAAGTATAAATAAAAATATATTCTGAAATTTGTTAAAATTAAGGGAAAAATTGCACAACTTTGAAATTCACATCATTGAAATGATTCGGACGGACTCGCCGAATTTGGACCATCTGGAGATTGTTTACTGCACTGTGGAGGAGAAATAATTTTAACGAAAGCAAGTAATATAAAAAAATTTTAAAGACAATTCCTACTTTAATAATTAATAGTTTAATAGTTTTCGAGATATGATGAAAAACGTACTGCACATGCGCAAAGATATGGCCAAAATATGGGTGTGCTTCGATGATCCCATGGGCCATCCATATACCCACGAACCAAGTCTGTAATGTTAATATTTTTCGAGATATAATGAAAAATGTACGTCATGCAAAATACGAAATGACAGACAAGAAAGCGATTTAATATTGCATTGTCATCTAGTTCTGAGCTATGTTTAAAGCCTCAAGTCTCCAGCTCATCGGGAAGTTAGTTTAATATCGATTGCAAAATTTGAACAAGATATAGGGAGAATATGAACTAATAATAGAAATTGAAAAAAGTAATTTAATTTTTATGTAGCTTATTTATTTATTTTCAGATCGGCGTAATTAACTTTTTATCAAATGGACTTTAAATTAGGAAAAAGCAAATTCAAGTTTCGCAACTTCCTTAATGTCAAAAAATTAAATGTAGAAGAAAACTTGATGCATTTAATGAATCAGCGACTAGTTTAATTAATGTATCAGTGAAAATCTGAATATAAAACGAGTGCCGATGAAAAGACTATTTCCTTGGAAAAAAACCCGTTCCCTCATATTATCGTAGATACAAATTTTAGCAAAAGCATTTCTTTACAATACGCCTGTTAAAGATCTTTATAAGAAAATAAAATACGAATATGCCTTTATAATAAAACAGTTTAATTAAGCATTTATTATCAAATAAAATGTATTATAATTATCCTTCTAAATAAAATATTACATTAAAATTACAAATTAATAATATTTTCAAAAGTTATCTGGAAAAGGTGAAAAAAATTAACTTGATATTGCATTTTCATCCTGTACAAATACAGACACATTCGCTTCAATTATTTGTAAAAATTCATAATATCGGCATAACAAAATATAATTAATTGAAATCTGAAAACTTATAAGTTTTAACTTTAAAAAACAGAATGGAGCTGTCATCCGGGTAGATCGAAAACACTTACGTAAAAAAACACGTGTGAACATTATCACTGGTTACTATGGGACCATGCCACGATTTGCCGGCGAAACCGGAGCTGTTTCATTGGGGAAGGATGATACGTGTGCGACGAGAACCGGTTACACAACTTTGCCGCGCCAGTGTGAACAGCGCCATTAAAGAACAAGGGATCACATATCGCGTCACGGCTGCAGCTTTCGGCGTAAACGCTCCGTGTGTTCGTGCCCTAAATATGACTTTTGTTTTAATAAAAAATAAATAGAAATCCCATTTTTGACTTCTTCCATATTTCGAAAAAAAAATTTCCACTCGAGAAATGGTAGAATGGCCTGAATAAATGGTAATCAGAGGGTTCAATGTCTGGCAGATAAGATGGGGGAGGAGCTAGCCAAGCCCAGGAGGGATTAGCTAGCTTAGCAACTATGTCATTTGCATGTGTCGAGGATGAATCGTCGTATCCGTAGTGAGGTATGAAAACATAATCAATCTGAGTCCGTGACTATGTTTGGAAGGATCACTCGACAAAAAATATAAAACATATATTTGTTCTTCGCAGTCAACATATCGCGCCTCGCCACCAGGAGAATCTCCCTTTTCCTGTTCTGGCGTGCTCTCTTCAACCAGAATACGTCACCAAGTTTGCATACCGGCAATTGGTTAAAGGCGGAGAGGTAAGACACGTCACGCGTGCGCCTCTCAGTGATTGGACGAGAGCGAAGCATTACAAATCGCACGCTTTGCAGAACATTGAAATTAAGGAAATAAAGAAAGATTTTGGAGATAAAAAAACGCAAGAAAAGTGAATTTCTGAACAGAATTTTTTATACTGTGTAAAAATAAAGTCGCATATTTTTTAAATAAATTTGCTGAATGTAGTATTTTACTTTCCATAAGAACACTGCATAATCTTAAATATATATGAAGTTCAAAAATTCTCACCATAATATTATTAAGTCATATTTGCATACATACATTATAGAATTTAAAATATACATTGGTTGCGAAGGGGGAGGCGCCATATTTTTGCCTTGCCTGAAGGGTCGGATTTACACATTTCTACGCCCTATGCCAAAACATATTCTGCGCCCCTTCTCATGAAAGAATGAATTATTTATATACAATAGATAATTTTTGAAATATATAAACACATAATACGATCTTTATAGTCTTCGAACCACATAAAATTTTTAATTCAAAATTATACTACTTATGAAATAAACACAACATTAACACCTGCAAAAATACTTCATCGAATTTCTTGAATTCCCGTGAAAAGAACTTCTGCGTTCGCGCTTTTGCCCGTGAATAGGCTTGAAAGGTCGTTGAAGTGGACAGATCTTTTTAAATCGATTTCGATGCAAGGAAGTTCAAGGGCAAGAGATGATAAGGTCCACTGAAGAAGAAAATGTCTGTCGTTCAATATATTTAAAGTAACGAATGTAAATTTCAAAATATCATTTTATATGGCCTTTTTTAAACAATACTGAAAAGTTTGTAAGTATTTGGTTGTTATTTCTTCTGCATATGGGCCTCCAGATGGCTGCGCTATTCGCAAAGTAACGAATACTTTTATACAGACAACTTACAAAATTGTAAGCAGTTGTCAGAAAATGGCAGCCATTTTTATACGGTTAAGCTTCCAAAATTGTGGCAGCGACCATGAAATCTCACTTTTATACGGTCAACTTCCAAATTTACAGTCAGTAGCCAGGAAATCACGGGCACTTTTATACGGTTAGCTTCCAAAATTACGGGAACTGACCAGGAAGTAACGGGAACTTTTGTACGGTCAACTTCCAAATTTACGGTCAGTGGCCAGGAAATTACGGCCATAGGTTTACGGCCACATTCATAAAATCACGATCAGAATGTTTTACGGGCAAAATGTATTTTAACGGGCAATGGGCGGACCCTGGGCTGCCGGTCACTGCCCGTAATTTTGCGAAGAAATTTTTTACGGTGTAGGCCATGACCTAGGTTGGCCCTGTGGGAAATCTGGCCCTGCTTTCCAGGTTGGCAAAGGTACCTCCGGCCGAATATGGTTGCCTTACTGTAGAATTACACTTTTTCTGTCAACAAGGGACGGATACTTTTCAATCGATGCTTGGTCTACTCGGTTTAATTGTTGACAGGAAAGGTCAGCAGTTGAACATTTTTTCAGCAGTTCAAAATTGATTATGTCCCGAGTGTTCCACCACACAGACAACAGAGGCTTTCTAGAGTGCAAGCCTGACTTTGGGGGTAGAACTGGGAGAGAAAAATTGTCCTTTATTTTTAAGTTGTCGCAAAAGAGACATTTTTCATTTACAGCCACCTCGCAATCAAGAAATGCTACTGCATTATATCGTTTAAACAACAAATTACAGGCAATTAACCCTTTCAATTTCACTACATGTTTCGTTTAGAAAATTACTAAATTTATTTTAAAAAATGAGTTTTAGACATGCAGCTGACTATTATTATGGGTACTTTCCCGTTAGCCGGGCGCAAATGTCGCCAATTGTCAACCAAACGCGAGCCAAGTCGCCAAGAGAATGGTTGTAAGAAATTTG
>BGPR01005542.1:52612-65407 GCA_013235015.1 Araneus ventricosus | reverse complement strand
ACGTCGAGATTGAACTCAATTTTCAGCCAAGTGCCGATGGGTTACATACCCCGAAAGGTTCCCATGTATAAATTGCTTAACTTTGTATGTGTTATTAAAATAACATTTGAATTGTATTATATGAATATGTAATAATATTTCGTCGCTAAACAAACAACACCATTTATGTAAATTTTTTGAAATTTCAAAGAGGAATACAAAAAAACGATTTTTTTGCAACTAATAGCTAATATTTCTGAATTTTTTTAACATCTGATATAAGCATGAGATCTAATATTCATAGTATTTGTGAAAAAAATCATAAATATTCGTTATTTGATTCCGAAAAATTCACTTTTTTCTTCGTCTTTGAAATTTAAAAAAATTGAGGTAGGTGGTGTAGTTTGTTAAGCGACGATTTACCGTCATGTTCTTTAATCAAAAGTTACAAGGTGAGGAAACCCCGACGATAGTTTATGAACACCCCGTATTCACATCACATGTAAATAAATGTCTAGCTCCTCTCATATCTCCACTTCATCCGAGAAAGACGACAGATACAAAGAAAATCTCTTCTAGTTTCAGGGTTTCGTTTGGAATCGAAAGCTGCTGCTTCAGACTCGAGGTAAATGGAAACCCGCGTAAACAATCCCTCTGAGTGAAATGGAGGAAATTGGAGGGAAGACAAGGCAGTTAAGAGCTCAACCGCAACAAAGGCAGACGGCGCCTTTAATCTGGTTTTCACTGCCGAACGTCACTGGAAGGAAACGAGACTCCTGATTGGATCGCATTGTTTGCCCAATCACCGCCACGGGGCATTGTCTGGGATTAGTTCGGGAGGAATATCGAAGGCTGAAAACTCGACTCGGGTGTTTTACGGCAGAAACTTTTTTACAATCTTTTTTGCCTCCTCTCTGCAGTCTTTTTCGGTACTCTTGCGCAACAAAACTGGATTAAGAAGCGATATAAACCAGTTCGAAGCTCTTTACAAGAAAGTCTGTGAAAAGGGAATTGCCGTAAAGCGAATCAGTTTGTTGATTTGTTCAATGATTCAGAAATAAATCAATATTTTTCTATGAAATATGACTAAGCATAAAGAAAAAATTCACAGTGCAATTGTAACGATCGAATTCTTTCTTATGCTGCTATAATCAAAATATTCTGAAATTTGCGAGTTTATTTTTAACCGTATTTAACTACTTTTAAGGTATCCGCATACGTTCGAAAACCCATTTTTGACCGAAAATCATAATTTTTTTTTTAATGTCTTATCTGAAAGCCTATTGTTTTTAGTTTTCAAAACAGTTTTTATTTTACATCTATGATGATCAGAAATGAAAATAGAGACATTTTAGTAGAACTTGACAGTTGAAAATGGAGTGGTAAATAATACGATAAAGAAGCATTTTTCATTGTTTTTACTTAAGATATTTAAATTTTATTATTTATTTTTGTTTTATACTATTTTACATATACCAGGTATTATTTTGAAAGATTTTCAGTGTGAATTTCTTTGTTTTCTATGACATTGTTGCAAATTTAGGTAATTTTGAATCATTGCAGTATCTTGATTCTCCGTTTATGATGTAATTTTTGATAATAAACGTAGGAAAAGTATATAAATTGTACTTATGATCAATATCAATCACTAAAAGTATCTCTAGATCAACTAATAGGCATTATAAAGTTATTTGACTGAAAAACAATATTCAAATCTATCGATGGCGGCTGAATGATAGAGAACGATAATGACACATAAGGCTCGAGAAAACGACTTAAAAAAAATTCCAATCAGAAAATTTTTTAAAATGTGCTAAGCTGGCAAAAACTAAGGACTAGCCTACAAAACTGGGGAGTATTGAAGAAAAATTCTTTTTTCTTCTCATTTTAAATTAAAAACATAAACTTTAAACTCATTTTTCTCGAAATGTGATTTTTTGCAAAATTTTCATTTTTCAAACATGATAACTAAAATTCAACTTAAAATATCCGTCTCAAATTTGGCATACATATTATTTATTATATTGTCTAGGTAATGAACCAAAATATAAGTGAAATAATGCTCCATTAAAAAGTTATGTATCTTTTAAGGTTTGAAAAAAGGCCAAAATTCTTTAAAAATTCATGATTTCACACTAAAACTCATATAATTTACATGTTTTTAGATACATTGCAAAACTTTTGCTTCAGGACCTAGCCAATAGTTGAAGGATTATATATGGTAAAGGATTTATCATTCTGATCATTTCGTTTTGAACGAGGGTGTTTGAAAAAAGATCAAATTTAGTGCAAAAAAATCTAAGTTTTTTCAAATTTTTAAAAATATATTTAATTCATTTAACTTTTTTCTATGATTTATTAAGTTTTAACATAAATTTCATATAAAAATACAAAAATATTGCTTCAAATATCATTATTTAAAAAAAGGCCTCCGAACGTAGTCGGATACCTTAATTTTATCGGAGGTAGAAGAAATGAATGTGTCAACAGAATATACACTTCCAATTATATTTCGTTTAAAATTTGAAGCTTAATTAACGCCAATATAGTGAAAATGCTGTTGAGTTTCATAAATAAATTTGAACTCATAATTGCATTAAACTCAAGTAACTCAATAGAAATCATTATACGGATTATAGTCCAAATTGTTTCACTTTATTATTTAATTATTTTCTTTTTAATAAAGTTTGTCAATCATTTTTATGATTAAATAATACTGCTTAGATCTACAAAATGTTATTTTAATTTCGTAATTTTTTCAACAGTTGGATACCTGGTTAAAAGAGATGCATACGATGTCCCGTGATAATATTATTTCATTCGTGATTTTTAAGTAAATACGGTGGCCAAATTTCTTAAATGCTGAATCATTTCTATCCGATTTAGTAAACACTGATACGTGCGTGCATAAGAGGGGAGCATGGATGTGCGCTATTGTGTTTAGCATTTTGTAGGGGAAAAAGAAAGAGTCACCTGTGAAAGATGTATAATATCAAAAAACGGGATTTTTTAACAGAAAAAATGCTGTCATAATCATCAAATTAAACAAACATTACAAATATAATAGCCCAGATCTCTCGGTAACGCTCTGACGTCACCAACAATAAAACTCGCGGCATAGCACTCTGAGACGTTAAACAGCATTATTTCATTGTTAGAGAACCTAAATTTCATTAATTTTAAATTTAAAAGAGTAATTGTCATTCTAATTTCCAATTTAATAGCTCTAAAATAGTGAAATAAAATTTGCTATAGATTGATATAAAATTTATCTCGCTATAATCAATAGTTCCCGAGAAATTTTAAATTATATTAATCATATATTTCAAATTAATTTCCGTTTTTTAATAGAAAGTAGTAAATTACGTCAGTGATATATCATGCGCGTGATATAGTTTGGACGCCCCGATGCATCTAATTATGTAGTGCAATCGTGATGATATAATTTGATAATATTTTTTGGCAACGTTAAAATTTACACAAAAACATCTGAAGTACAAGGAAAATTGTTAAACAACAAAAAATACTTCACTCTGAATGATATTGTTTTACTAAGAGGTTTTTCGAATAAAGAAATATGTAGATAAAAAATATTTCCTGTCATAATACATATGTTTATTTTATTTCTTTTCAATCAATGTTAAACATTTCTCTCGCATATATATCTATTTAAACACGTCAGATTTGACGGGAAATCTCTCGAATGAAGAGGCAATTTGTACCCGTCATACCATGACGGGTGATTTTTTAGTTTTAAAATAGTTTTCCATGTTTATAATATGAAGGGTTCGGAGTCATATTGAACCGAGATATTCATCTTTGAGGAAACGCATCTCAAAGTTGATTAGCTGCATTTAAGATAAGAGTGGAATTCGAATTGTTCTTGCTGTCTAATGGATACAAATTGAAGTATTAACTTTAAACTTTATAAAACCGAAAATATATCATTTCTACCCTGTCCAATGGCAGTGGTGGGCAAAATACAGACTGGGTCCAATTTAACACCCAACTCTCTATGTCTATATCTAGTTATATTTGAATATCTATGTCTGTTTACATTTACAGTGGGTTTCCTATATAATGTGGTCACTTTAGAATTTGCATATTTTTTCGAAAATCTGCATGAAATTTCTTAGAATTTCGAAAATGTAAAGATTAGGTTTAAACTCACATTTTACAGTGAAGATTCGGTCACCAGAGAATTTAGGGGCGGACCAGAAAGTGATGAAGACAAAAACAGATTTCGACTCTTCCCGTTTCAAAGAAAGCTGATAACGAGGTGAAACTTTCATGAATGGTTATATTTGATGTGCATAATATTTACATGCATTTTCGTAAACATAGCACAAATATTCGGGAAGATATAAAGGTTTCCTAAAATAATCCCAAATTTCTCCGCATGCCTTTTGCTTATAACTTGCAGAGTTTTAAACCCAGTTGTATTAAACTTACAGAATACGTGACAATATGTTAGAGAAGCATAGTATTGAAATTTGAAGTAAATACTTCGAACATTAAAGGAAATATGAGTAATTTTAGTAAATGACTTTTTACTGCGCATGTGCGAAATGTAGCGTAATTTTACTTTCATAACTTAAGGGCGAGATATATAGGGTAACTTATATAAAAATTCCAGTTCAACAACTATTCAAAAGTATTCAAAAAGATATCGGCACTGCTATAGCTGAATTCTTTTGTTCTCTAAGAGAAACAAAATGCTGAAGGTTCATGCACAGACTGAAATTTTTAAATCATAAATCTTCGATAGTTATCATCGAAATGCAATTTAAATTATGTATTATGTATGATTTATCAGTATACATGAGTATTTAGGATATTCAACCTTCATAAAATTCAATACTACTGTTCGAAGATTCAAGTTTAAAAAATATTAATTAGCAAGTTAAAAGCAAAACATAAGAGGAAAAATTTGGGATTTTTTGAAGAAACCTTTATATTTTTTCGAATATGTGCGTTATGTTTATGAAAATGCATGTAAATATTATGCCCATCAAACATAAGCATTGATGAAAGTTTCTTCTCGTTATCAGCCTTTCCATGAAAAGGGATGTGTCGAAATCCCTTTTTGTCTTCATCACTTTCTGGTAGGTCCCCTAAATACTCTAATCATCTAATCTTCACCGTAAAATGTGAGTTCAAGCCTATTCTTTACATGTTCGAAATTCTAAGAAAATCCATGCAGACTTTCGGGAGATATTCGAAAATATATGCAAATTCTTATGTGCCGAAATTATATTGGCAACCCACTCTAAAAAAGTTAAAAATGATTTTAACCAGTAGATACATTTGAACGTTAATTCATATTTAGCATTAACCTGATGTTTTAACATCATTTTAACGAGAGTAAAATGTTTATTGCATATTTATCTGTATCAATTTTTAATGCTCCTTCTGAGTACAAGAAAAATCCATATTGCCTTCTGAGTACAAGAAAAATCCATATTCCCTTCTGAGTACAAGAAAAATCCATATTGCCTTCTGAGTACAAGAAAAATCCATATTGCCTTCTGAGTACAAGAAAAATCCATATTGCCTTCTGAGTACAAGAAAAATCCATATTGCCTTCTGAGTAGAAGAAAAACCCATATTGCCTTCTGAGTACAAGAAAATCTATATTGATCGACCTTTAAATAAAGCATATTTTCTCTCAGCAATCTTGAAGCAAATGGGATTCCTTAGGTTACGTCCATCTCATGTACCGCCATCTAAGTACATCAGCCAGTAATGAAATAACTAGAGATAAAAAGGGCAACCCATTCGAAGCCGGGACTTTTAAGTGCCATTTCCTTGTTTCCTTGAGAGGCCTCCCCTCGGCCAACCCCCGAAGATCCCTGACGGAGTGGCCGTTTTATCAGCGCTTCTCTTCCCATAAAATTTAGTTTTACGCCAGAACAGTAATTACGAGAGGCGGAACACGACAAGAAGGGAGGGAATCAATTTTCTCGGAGGGGTCGTAAATTTCCAACAGGTACCTGCCCACGCGGCAGAAGGGAGTTAGTTATGAATACACTTAGTTACAGACGACAACCTGTACGTGCCGTGCATTAGCTTTCCGCTGAATAACAGGTTGATTTTTCATGGCTTCCTTTGGAAAATTATTTTCCAAACTGCGAAACGTATTAATTTTTCATGCCAATTTCCGTTGCAAACGTCGTTATGAAAAATGCAGGTATTTTTGAAACCGATGAATTTAATTATACATGACGCGTGTCGTTTTTCATGGCTATCCAGGAAATGGAAAAACGATCTATGCATAATTAAGAATTGAAAAAAAAGGGTTTTAAATGTGACTTCATTTTACTAAAAGCTCTCCGACGTCTATTTATTCCTGACTGAGCTTAAATGCATTGCGCGTTAATTAAAAATAAGTAGTCTCTATGGTCTCTCATTTTCATGAAAACTGACCGTTGGAATGTGTGCTGTCTCTTAGCTAGAAGAACAGTTACAATTGATAAAATTTAACAAAAAAATATATTTAAAATTAAATATTAATTACAATTAAAATAATTAAAACTCTTTTGTATTATACAGAATGGAGCATATGCAGCAACTTCTAATAAAATACAAATACAAATAATAGAAAAACAAAAAATTAAAATAAAAAAGAAAAACTATATAGAAGAAACAGAAGAAGTAAACAACAATACACCTTTTTGCGCGCCAACGCAGCAGCAACAACTGATTGCATCAGCAAAATTTTCCTACAATTAACCAACAAATCACTATAGTATTAAACAACAAAAAATTCTGTAATAATTAAAATAATTAAAACACATAAAAAAATTAGAAAGTAAAAAAATACAATCAAAATAGAAGAAATGGAAAAGAACTATAATGGCGAACTTCTTCAGAGAGTTACTCGCCATAGGAGTTCTAATATGGACAAATTTTCTGTCGAAGGAATGACTAATAGTCAAAATTTATTCCTTCTATGGCCTGAATGTGTCCATTAACTGAAATATAGAAAAAACGAAAAACTTAACAAATTCCTTTAAAACAAAACCAATAGAGAGACAAAAGCCACGTAAATATTTACCCTCTGCCAAAATTAGAAGCAAGAATGAAAGACTATTGTATTATTATTATTATTATTATTATTATTATTTACTTCTTCTCTCTCTCTCTCTTCTACATATTTCTTCTATATATTTTTTCTTTTATACTTTAATTTTTTGTTTTTCTATTATTGGCTAGAAGAACGTACTGATTTCTTTTAAATTTAAGAAGAAATATTTCAGCCCATCTTTTGTTACAGGAAACCTCTGTACTATCATCCTCCCTCCAAATAAGATTCAGAGCAGTTCTGCGACCATAAACGTCTATACTACCTATAACCTTATATTCAAGAGTATTATATACATTTTTTGGTAGTTATTTAATTCTTAATGGATTTCCTGCAGCATTAACATTGCACACATACTCATCGCATATATATACACATTACAAATGAGATGTTTCTCATAATATTTTAATCTTTCAAAGCTTCCTTTTCTTTCTAAAATCTGCATTTTAACAAATTATGACTACAATAATTGTCGTATAAATATTTGTAATAATCATACCGGCAAAAAGAATAGAGCATGAAAGCAGAGTAATATCCAAAAACTCTAATGAAATGTCTCTGTTGAAGGTAATTTTAAATGTCTACTGAGGATTTCGATTTATGTCGGATACATGAATTGATATAATTTAATCAAATATTAATGCAACTAAACTTTTTGTTCCTTAGCTCTGACACTAGATGGTTCATTATAGGGATGGAAGAAACCTACCGGTTTTAACATATAACTGTTTTTTTTTGTTTAGGTTAACTGTTTTTTTTTAGGTTATTTTTTTGTCCCGGTTATAACTGATTATTTTTTAGACCAAATAACCGGATAAAAAAACCGGATGGAAGATAGCCTCTATTTTAGGTTCGATTAGACTGAAATTTACCAAGTTATGAAGCTTTGAATTTCATCATCTTAGGCAAATCAACGAGAGTCGCTTCCTCGATGCGTCTGTTAGTTGGCGGATTACTGAAAGAGTCTTCATGAACACATAAATATTGGCCTATGGATTGATTTCCAGTAAAAAAAAATATCATTTAAAAATTTTGTCTACAAATGGCGTTTTTTCTATTTTATTTAAAAAACGCCAAACCGGTTATTCTGAGCGTTTTAACCGCCAGGTTAAACCGGAGGTGAAAAAAACTGAATAACACAAAACCGGTTATTCTGAGCGGTTTTAACCGCCAGGTTAAACCGAAGGTGAAAAAAACTGAATAACACAAAACCGGTTATTCTAAGCGGTTGTAACAGCCAGGTTAAACCGGAGGTGAAAAAAACTGAATAACACAAAACCGGTTATTCTGAGCGGTTGTAACAGCAAGGTTAAACCGAAGGTGAAAAAAACTGAATACCACAGACAAAAAACTGACAAACCGTTATTCTAAGCGGTTGCTGTCAGGTTAAACCGGAGGTGAAAAACTGAATAACACAAAACCGGTTATTCTGAGCGGTTTAACCGCCAGGTTAAACCGAAGGTGAAAAAAACTGAATAACACAAAACCGGTTATTCTGTAAGCGGTTGTAACAGCCAGTAACCGGAGGTGAAAAAAACTGAATAACACAAACCGGTTATTCTGAGCGGTTTAGTAACAAGCCAGGTTAAACCGAAGGTGAAAAAACTGAATAACACAAAAACCGGTTATTCTAAGCGGTTGTAACAGCCAGGTTAAACAGGTGAAAAAAACTGAATAACACAAAACCGAAGTTATTCTGAGGGTTGTACAGCCAGGTTAAAACCGGAGGTGAAAAACGAATAACACAAAAACCGAGTTATTCTGCATGGTTTTAACCGCCAGGTTAAACCGGAGGTGAAAAAAACTGAATAACACAAAACCGGTTATTCTGAGCGGTTGTAACAGCAAGGTTAAACCGGAGGTGAAAAAAACTGAATAACACAAAACCGGTTATTCTGAGCGGTTGTAACCGCCAGGTTAAACCGGAGGTGAGAAAAACTGAATAACAGAAAACCGGTTATTTTCGGAATAACCGCCATCCCTAGTTCTTTAGTTTCAATCTTGACATAATTTCGTGCTTTCGGTAGTCGCTCTTACGTTATGTCTGATTAAATCCTATGATTCATACATGCTTAAATCAATCAAACGCTTCATTCATCAAATAAAGAAGAAATTTGAGAGCACAATTTTCAGGCCGTACATTCGCCACAATGTGTCTAAGAATATTAATTTGTGGTCAGAAGATATTAAAAATTGTGTTTTATTTCATTTATAGGTACGGACAACTTTCAAAAGGTTAACAGCAACATAACGCTGCTGTCAAGAGAAATATTGCTATTCTAATCGATTCGCAACAATTACTAATATAATAGCCCAGATCCTCCGGTAACGCTCTGACGTCACCAACAATAAAACTCGCGCCATAGCACTGCGAGACGTTAAACAGCATTATTTCATTGTTAGAGAACCTAAATTTCAGTAATTTTAAATTAAGAAGAGTAATTGTCGTTCTAATTTCAAATTTAATAGCACTAAAACAGTGAAATACAGTTCAGTATCCATTGATATAAAATTTATCTCGCTATGATCAATAGTTCCCGAGAAATTTTAAATTATATTAATCCTATATTTCAAATTAATTTCCGTTTTTTAATAGAAAGTAGTAAATTACGTCAGTGGTATATCATGCGAGTGATATAGTTTGGACGCCAAATTGTATCTGAATGCAATCGTGGCGATGTTGTTTTCTTGCCAAGAATTAAATTAGCCACCAGTGACGTGAATCTACCATTCGTTCTCAACCGCCGCCAGTTCCCGTTAATTCCAGCTTACACGATGACTGTCAACAAATCGCAGGGGCAAACTTTCGATCATGTTGGAATTTACCTCGATGAGCCTGTCTTTTCACATGGGCAGCTCTATGTTGCACTTTCAAAGTCTAGGATTCCCAGTCACGTTAAAATTTACACAAAGACATCTGAAGTACAAAGAAAATTATTAAACAACAAAAAATACATCACACGGAATGTTGGTTACCAAGAGGTTTTTTGAATAAAGAAATATTTAAATAATATGTAAATAAAAAAATATTTCCTGTCATAAAACATAAGTTTATTTTATTTGTTTTCAATCATTGTTAAACATTTCTCTCGCATATATATCTATTTAAACACACCAAATTTGACGGGAAATCTCTCGAATGAAGAGGCAATTTGCACCCGTTATACCATGACTGGTGATTTTCTAGTTCTCTAATAATGATCACACGACTTGGTAATAGATGTTTTTATGCATGTTGAAAACCTTTCGTAGGTTGAATGGTAATAATAACAAATGAAGAAAGAAGATTGATTAGCAAAGGACTGAGCCAAATTAAGTTGCAAAATGAGGCAAAAGGGGCGATGTAAATTTTCACAAATAGCAACTCAATAGAAGTAAAAAGAGCAATCATTTAAAATATTACGGTTAATTGAGCATGTGATTCAAAATCCCTTTCACCATATGTTTTTAATTCGCAGCTAGAAACTGAAATCGAAGCTTTCAAACAGAGCAACTGAATCAAAATTTTTCACAGGGACTTTTTCACCCCGATTTCAGGAGCTAATGAAATTGTAGCTTTTAATAATCTTCCCACAAAATAGGGAGCGCAGTGAAACCTCGAGCAACCGTCACTCGTTTAACCGACAATTTCTGCTATCCGTCATTGTCTAAAAGCTAAAACGTAACATAGGTTTATAGTATTACAATACATTTTTTTTTTTACATTACTACTCTCAGATTGAATTTATATTGATCATTTTATAAAATTAAATACAACATGTGTGTATTATTCACTTTTAAGCAATTTTATTTTCATTTTCGTCCTAAGCCAGCTGTGAAATCACGTTACTGTTCATATTTTTAAAAGCTTTCTGTTATCCCTCAGTTCGGTTATCGGGCACAGCCCTGGTCCCGATGGTGACGGTTAATTGAAGTTCTACTGTAATTTCGTTTCGGCAAATCACCAAGATTACCTTGTCTCTTCACTCTATCACTCAAGATTGCCATGTCTCTTTAGTGCATTATTCAAAATTGCCTTGCCTCTTTAGTGGATCATTCAAGATTGCCGTGTCTCTTTAGTGTATCACTCAACATTGCCGTACCTCTTTAGTGCATCATTCAAGATTGCCTTGTCTCTGTAGTGTATCATTCCAGATTGCCTTGTCTCTTGTGTATCACTCGAGATTGCCTTGTCTCTTTAGTATCATTCCAGATTGCCTTGTCTCTTCAGTGTATCACTCAAGATTGCTTTTGTCTCTTCGTGCTCATTCAAGATTGCCTTGTGTCTTTAGGTGCATCATTCAAGATTGCCGTATCTCTTTATTTGTATCATTCGAGAGTTGCCTTGTCTCTTTGAAGGCATCATTGAGATTGCATTGCCCTTTTAATGTATCATCTCAGATTGCCCTGTATCTTCAGTGTCACTCGAGATTGCCTTGTCTCTTTAGTGTATCATTCAAGATTGCCGTGTCTCTTTAGTGTATCATTCGAGACTGCCGTGTCTCTTTAATGTATCATTCAAGATTGCTTTGTCTCTTTAGTGTATCATTAAAGATTGCCTTGTCTTTTTAGTGTATCATTCAAGATTGCCTTGTCTCTTTAGTGCATCATTCAAGATTGCCTTGTCTCTTTAGTATATCATTCAAGATTGTCTTGAGACGCAAGTGAAAAACTATTAGAAAAACTGAAACTGATTAGAAAAATACCTTTCGTTAAATTAAGGTGATGATAATTTGAAGCAAAAACATGTCATTTGAAATTTAAAGGACGAAATATTTCCCATAAATACAAAACAGATATTTCAAAATTTCATCCGCTAGAAGATAGAACAAGCGAAATAAAATGTAAGGTGACAGACGAAACACTCTCTGCAAAGCAAGAATGTGGAAATTTCTGCAAATAACCATCTACCCAATTCTCGAGATCAAACATCAATACACCAGATTTTTTTCTCAGCCTTTTTTTTATCTGGAAGTTTAAATTATTTTTGCTTTGGTACGCAGAAAGAAGAAACATAACAAAATCAAAAACTTTTCATGGAAAGGTTGAATGCGCGAGCAAGAGGAATCTGCATTCTTCATTTTATTTTTGGCCATGCAATTTCTGACAGGCGAAGAGAGGGTGTACCCCGACCTTTCCCTCTCTCCCCCACGTATCAGACGTTTCAGGCAATTTTCATTCCATGGAACTGTTGTACTGGGACTGGAAGGCTCGTCGGTGATGGTAAGGAATTTCTTTTTAGAAAGCATATCTGCACGCTTGCTGAGCTACTCCAGGAGTTGGTTTAGAATGTATTTGTCCTCATTCGTAGACGTAAACATATTTTTTTTTTAAAGTCCGAAGAGTGCCAGATATTTCAAAAAATCAAAATACATCTATGAGATGAATGGTGCCAAAATATCAATTTCCGATTAATTTTTTAAAAAATGTAATAAATTACTAAAAAAGTGAACAAGTGATTTAAAAATTCAAAAATGCACGAAGATTAAAACTTGTTCAATTTATAAATTAAATGAGCGCAAACAGATTTCATTTCAGAAGATGCTTGAGAAAACTGATTTGTATTTAAATGATTTACCCTTCTGAGTTTTTCATAGAAAGCCTTAAAACTTAGGTGATGATTTCCTTTCTTATAGTGTGAAAATTTTCCCTCATTTAATTTTGCATTCATTCAAAAATTTTACCTACATTTGTAAAAAAAAAATTTCCTTTTTCATCTATTACATTGTGAAAAAATTTCCTTCTGAACTTGT
>BGPR01005542.1:27046-49239 GCA_013235015.1 Araneus ventricosus | reverse complement strand
GTGGAAAAGCTTACTTTCAAATAAACTATCAAGAATAAATATAGCTAACTCATATCTTTCCTCACTGAAAATGAGACCCTCATGAAATAGCCACTGAACGCAACTAGTTCATCCGACTCAGAGCCAGATTTCTCTCCTTCACCAAGACCTCAGACTTATGGACTAAGACCCTCTAGAGGTTCAATACCTAGGACCCTATTCAGTCCTTCTACAAGTATATTGTTGCAAAAGTCTTTCCGTGTGTGAATGGTGTAAAAAGTCCAACATGCAAGATAATAGAGAATGAAGGTTTATTTGCAAATATGCAGGAAAACACGTAGCACAGGTACAGGAAACAATAGATCTTGCACAGATTGCCAAAGTAAACAGACAACAATTCACAGGTAATAACAGTTCAGCCTTTGTTATCTAACAACACAAACAGCCAGCAAATAACTAGTAACGACAATAACTGCACTTTCAATAGCGCCCAGCTCACCAGCTTCCTAGCTCTCACTGCGGACGAAACTCTCAAGTCGTTCCCAATGGGTCAACCTCCCTCTGATACAGGCGCGATCCTTATATACTCTCTCCGACAGGCAGTGACGTCACAAGGAGTTTTCTCGTACATTCACGCGTATTCCCTTTCCTAATAGAAATATCTAGAAAAGGGTTGCATTTTCTGGAATCATTTATTTGTCGCCAAATTTGTCTCCAAGGTCAGAGGTCCAGACGGGCTGCTGTCAGTCATCTCATACTTACCCCTGTAAAACTCTCTTCCCAATCATAATCCTCACATTGCTGGGAAGCGACTTTCTATGTTTGTAACAATATGTAAACACATATTTTTCATCGTCTTAATAATTTTCACATGTTTTTCGTCGATGTTAAAACACTGTATGTAATCCATTTTTTTGTCTTTTTTTTTGTTCAATTTCTGCGCACACTTTTGTTCAGTTTCTACGCACACTTTTGTTCAGTTTCTACGCACACTCATCCAAACTCCAAACCGGAGATTTTTATCTCTGAAGTCACAGGTGTGTCGTAGTGTAAAGTAAAAATAAAGTATAAGCATTTAATTACGGCAGGTCTAACATTTTGAAAAGCAGAATACAAAGTGAGCATAAAATGAAAGTCACTTACATATATAAGCTTTAGAGAGGATTGAAAAGCAGCCAATAGGAATTCTTAATAATAAAGTGAAACAGCGAATAGAAAACATTAATAAAACAACCAATCAGCTCTATTTAATGTAACATGATGGTTCTGAAACTTAGTGATGTAACGTGCGAATACTCTACTCTAAGGTAAGTTATTCACATCTCTTCAAAAAGGGAATTTTTGGAACACGGGGAAAAAAAAGCAATCGTCAGTTTTAAAAACCGATGGAAATTGGCACAGCGGAATGGCAATGCTGGAATTCAAACGAACTCAAAATCCAACACTTCATGCTCCTATTCCAATTTGGGGCCTCGATTAGAGGGTAGAGGCACATCAAAGGATCTGCCTACATTGAGACCTCGCGTCGAGGGTAGAAATGAAACTCGAAATCTCTCGCGTAGGGAAAGATGAGGAGTGGGTTGGTAGAATTTTACGATTTTGAACCTTGTCTCAGAACAAACTTTGGAGTGCCTCATTTTTCGACTTGAATGGGTGGAAAATAAACCAGTCTTGGGACAAATGGAATGGAATGGAGTACAGATGAATGCCCAGCTTAACACTTTTAACATTTTTGTATTTAACCCTCTGAGCGCCCAATTATTTTGAGCTTTTAGCCATCAGCTTAGAAAACTTAGCTTCTAAAGGAAATGAATCGATCTTTTTACTTTCTCGTATACGAAGTATGCAAAGAGAAAGCATTGTAATCCTCAAAAAATACGTGCAACTGTTGAGCAACTGACCGCCCAGATGAACCAAGGGGCTACCAAGAGTGTATCAACAACGGTTCAGCGACTTGCTCAACAGTTGCACGTCTATTCGCCCGAACGCATCTCCGTAGCCTTCGTTCGCCTCTGCCATCTAAAACCCGTGGTGCGCCACATGTGCCACGCCGCTGATTTTGAATAGTGCCATATTGCCATGCACGGTATACTTTTACCACGGCGGCAAGCGAACAGTTCACAAAATTAGCCGTTTCCGAAATGCTTCCAACCTTGGCCCGAAAGCCAATAATCATGCCCTTTTGGACGTCGGATAAATCGCTACGTTTCTGCATTACGACAACGATTGAAATGCTTTCCGATGCCCTTGGACATCCTTTATATACACTCCACTGCAATGTGCTGCCACCTGCCTTCTGTGATTGGTTATTTCACGTTGGCGTCGAAAGTAGGTGGTGGTCACATTAATGTGACTGGACTGTGTATAAGTATTTAAACTGTGCATTAGCAAACGAAAATAGCAGGTAATTTATAACAATTGTTTTATTTATAAAACAAGTACATATAAGTACAGTCAAACCCCGTTATAACGAACCGTCAACGGACCGACTCAGAAGTTCGTTTCAACCGAGGTTCGCTGTATCCGTATTTGCAAAAAAATGCCCTAACATGCTAAGATAATACTTATATAATAAACTTTTTAATAACATAATATTTTCATTAGTAATTAGGGACAAATCAAGTATTAAATAATATACTCAATAATAAACAAACTAAACATTTACCTTGTTTACTTATTTGCTAATCCACAACATTGAAAAAAGATGTTATTTTTGGTCGAAAAAGTTTTCGATTTTATATACAACTCGTCAATTTTTTTATCCACTATTTTAAACAGGTCCACCACATGTTCGTCGATGTCTTCTGTGGTAAAAAAATTGTTCAAAACGTTTTTGCATCTGCAATTGAAGGCCATGGTTCGTCTTGTTCTTCTTCCATATCTGAAGACGAATCTACAATTGAGTTGTTTGTTTTCATTTACTAATGCCACGATATCTTCCTCACTCACTTCTCCAGATGTAATGACGTCGTCGTCACAACATTCGAAATGTTCGATTTCATTTTGCGAAAAAGCATTCATTCCGTGCTTTTCTGCTCCGATAGAAAAAGCTTTTCGCTTGCCAACGTTAGCCATTATCACTGCAAAGTTCACAGATTGATAAGCTAAGCAATTAAACAAAAATGACAGAGAAAACACGTGATTGCTCCTAAGTCGTCTGACCAGAAAGTCCCCCCCTTCCCTGGTTGACACTAGGCCAGGTGTCCACCGGGAGGGAGGAGGGGAGATAGAAACTGTAAAGAGTCTTGCCTGTTGTCCCACCTATGGGGTTAGCAGCGACTCTAACAAAGGTGCAATAGGTGAGGAATGTGGCCTCTGAACCAGAGTATTTCATGCAAAAGGGGTAACTCTTGTATAAGTTGGGTTGACTTGAGCACAATTAATAAGGAATGTCCCTTTGGGCAAATGAAAAGTTTGAAGTTTTAGATATTTTCAGTTCGCTATAACCGAGTCTCTAGTGCTTGCTGTTCGTTGTAAACGTATGAAAATGCATTATTAACATAGGGCTTCAGTTGGAACCATGTGAAAGGTCCGCTGTAACCGAGGGATCGTTATATCCGGGTTCGCTATATCGCGGCTCGACTGCAGTTGTAAATAACTGGTAAGGCCGCTGGTTCCCCACTCCTACCATATCCTATTAGCCCTGAAATATGTGACTAATTATAACATGATAGTGTTTATAGGGCTGGATAAAAAAAATAGGAAACACTCTGCAGAGCAGAGTCTACAGCTACCAAATTTGGCAGGTAGGCACCTTTTGGGTAGTAGGTGCTCACTAAAAAAGGTGAAATATATAACTAATTTTAATATGACAATATTTATAGGGCTGGATACTATCCATAAATTCCGTGATACAAAAATTGTTCAAAACACTTTGCAGAGCAGAACCTACAGCCACCAAATTTGGCTGGTAGGCACTTTTTGGGTTGTAGGTGCTCACTGAGAAAGGGATTATCAAAATTTTAACTAGATTTCTAATTAAAAATTAACAGAATTTTAACATTTTTTCCTCAATAACTTCGGAACATACTGTATAAATACAGTTTCTACACAGCCTTAAGGGGAATCCGTACCTCTTATACCGCCAATGTTAAATTGGCCATATTCTATGTATCTTTTCAAACAATTTATTACAGATACGTGCTTGAAACTTTTTATATAGTTTAAGTAGACATTTATGTCTATACTGAAGTGAAATTCTTACATAAATATAGCTTGGTGTTTTTCTTTTTTAAATTTTAACTGAATGACACTAGAATTTTTCAAAAAATACTGTTTCCTAACACGAGATCAGCACTATTAAGAAATTTTTTTGGAAGATCAGAAAAAATTTCACTTAACTATATACATTTATATGCATAGAATAGGTGGTAAAAACTTCAAGAGCATATATAAAGCAGATTTTGACAAAAAAAAGTTACACGCACTTTCAAAAATACCATTTTGAGATCATTCAACTTTAAGGTAAAAATCTTGCGTTACATTAATCTCTTTACATTTCTTCAAAGTTTATTTTAACTTACCTCTAATATGAACACGAGCAAAAGACTTATATCGTTGGAAAGGTCTTGAAATGGAGACATAAATCCACTAACGTTTTGTCACCATGGCCAGTGGCGTAGCGATGGTAAGTGGCGCACGGTTCATCATGTGATTTTTTCGCCCTCTCCCCATTCATAATAGTGGTTTAGCTTGTGTGAACAGCTCCCTGGGCATGGCAGTTTTTTGCCCCCTGATAGTATTTAGCTTTAAAAATTTACATAAATGCACTAACGTTTTGTCCCCATGGCCAGTGGCGTAACGAGGTTAAGTGGCGCCAGGAGAATTATAATAAGTTTTTTATTACCCCAGTCGTAAGTAATGCCTTAGCAAGCGAAAGGGGGACTATGGCACCATTTTCGGAAATTAAAGGTAATGATGGAAATTTTCGGAATTTCCACCAATAAAAACCAAGCGAAAATGGTGCCCTAGCCCCCCCCCTTTCGCTACGCCACTGTGGTTTATTCCATTTTTCGATACAGCCCCTCTAAAGAGAGTTGAGATTTTTCTGCATGATCTTTAAGGGCATTCCTAAAACAATTTACAAATATGCACCAAATTCTTAGACAAAAAAATTTTAATTATCCGAAAGCGTTAGAGCAGTTGACGTGTACATTACATTATATATACCATGTCGAGAGATAATTGCATATCTTTGAATTTTTGTAACTTGCTTTCAAAATGTAATTCCATTTGAATCGCTCCATTTTTTGCAGTAAAAAAATGTATTTGACGTTTTTTAAGTGAATAATCGACAAAAACTTCTTCAATATTGTTCTTTGGATACATGCAGCGGTGGAAATGTTTGCTAGAAATGAATTTTGAAAATCCTGTTGAAATGAACTTAATATATACATATTATGAGCAGAATTTACATAGTAAATCTCCCCAATTTGTGGTAACCGTGGATTTTATTCAGTTGCCTCAATTCTGCGTAGCTATTTTTTCGCTAAAAGACATGTGCTTAGCAACAAGGCTACTGAATTTTATTATAACTGAAAGATTATAGTTTCAAAAGTTTTCAACTCTTTAAATAGAGACACTGAAAGGTTTGGATAAATTTTATTTCTTTTTCTTTTCCCCAAACAGTATGAGTTCAAAAGCTTGTCTGAATTATATGTCTTGAATATGGAATCTTTGTAGAATACCCTCCTTTAGAAAGATACAAAAATGTTCAAAAGATGCACAAAACCAAATAAGAGAATTTTCCCTATTGCACCTAATCGCACAAAATTCCCTTTGAAGTAAGTTTTTAGATTTTTCTAAATGATTTCATGATTGTTTTATCAAATACTTCTACGTAATTGACTGTCATTTTATAACAAATGAATTTAAATTTTTCTATATTCATAAAAGTTGTAAGCAAAATGAATGATTAAATAAATGACATGATATGTTACTTACTCAAATAAAAAGCTTGTATTTACGCACAGTATATTGAATCGATTTGAATCCAATATTTCCTTACGAAACCTCTGATTATCCTGCAAAGAAAACAAAGCAATGAATTTTCATAAAGTATTAATTCGCACCAGAAATCAAACAATTATAAAGCAATTGCTTAATATTTTTGAAACGATTTTAAAACAATTAAAATTTACATAACCGTGCAAAAAAACATTTATTGACAAAACTCAAAATTATGTTGCTGTTTCCCTGATTCTACCTGTCTAGGAACTATACTAGTGATTTACCTCTATATTCCAGTCCATAGACTTTACATGAATTCTTCAAAGCTCACAAACTTTCAAAACTGCTTGTATTTCATAATAATATATTCATGATATTGAATGTCTTTAACAGAAGGCTGCATAAAAATGCCTCGTCAGTACCGTGTTAGTCGTCGAAATGTTGAACGAGGCATCCACAAGCACCTCTCTTCGCCCATATTCAAAGGACGGATGACGAAACCATTAAGCATTTGACACTGATTTACATTTTCCATCGAGGGATACTCGCCAACCCCGTGGTCAGTGCCGTTCGATGCATTAAGTTCCATTGAGGGCGATCAATGCAAGTGCATTTCCCGTTTGCAAATCACGTCTGATGGACGTCTGCAACCGAAGCGAATGCGTAATTAATAGACGAGACACGTATTCTACTAACAATATATACGATCTGCATGTATATATTATGCCAACAGCAGATCGGGCTTCGCGCTCTGCCAAGGTTCTGGTTTCATTATCAGTTCTCTGCATCATAGGAATGGACTTCTCAGGAAGAGTTTAAATAGGGATCTGTTGCCCATGGAATTTGCAACCACGTCGTTAAGCCGTACAAAAGAGCTTTGTAGTTGGTTCTGATGTTTAAATTCATCAGAGAAAGGTGTTCTGGGTGGAATTGTGGAAAATCAGTCAGATAACATAATTTACTAAAAGTATTTATGCCCATCGAGTACATAAATAGGAATAATTTAGACGAATTAATTTCAAATACGGTCTGAAAGAGGGTTGCTGGATATGCTCATTATGTAACCAATATTCATGGAAGCCTGGCAAATTTATTCAGGATGTTCTATAGTACTTGAGAACCATCCAAAATGTAAAATGCAAAACTTTTATTTGATTATAACTCCCAAGGAACGTAAAGAGAGGAGGTCAAAATCACGGATACTTTTAGGACATACTTCTATTTTATCACAGTTCTCTTTACATTCATCGAATGCCAGTTTATATCGAATGCAGATGTTCGTAAATCACTTCTAATGCCGATTTCAACATAAAAATATTAATTATTACAATAAAAAGAACAGAAAAAACAGAGTTTAAATTGCAACAGTTAAAATAAGGAAAATTTTTCCATCACTAAAAAAATTAATTTTACAGATACTAAGAAAGGATATTATTTTTTAGAATAATACGACTATTTTCATGTTTCAATACAACTGTATCTCTATATTGCACTAAGTTAGGAGAATTTGATGCTGAATTTACTAAGAAAATAAAACATTAATCTCAGCAAACGCTCTTTCTTACAGCCTTTGATGCAGAGCAAAGAGCGGATTGGTTCATTGTAAAAACAGGGTAAGGTTGAGACAAAAACTTAAGGATAGCTAAATGGGTAATGGGATAGCCCAGTGATTACAAATATATGACCATTGCAATTTTTATCATTAACTTTTCTTGTCTTGAAGCAATTCAGCTTTCCATTCTAAAATTTAGTATTAAATCTTCTTTACTTTATCAGTGAAGTTCATATTTATCATTATATTACCTTTCATAGGTGGTCAAAAATAAAATTGCAAAATCAAAATATATTGTTACAGAGATATTAAGTCGTTTCCCTGAGATGCTAATCTTGGCGACAAACTTGGCGATTTTCGTGACGAAGGGAATTTTCTAGTAGGACCTCGAACTTTCAACCTATTTCTACTTGTTTCATGAACATCCTAGAGATCACGTTACTCCCTACGTAAACACTTCCTGTTGAAAAGTATGAAGACTAGCTCTCAAGCCAGTTGTGAATTTTTACTAGTGCTGTGTTAACACTTGTGCTACGTTTCTTTGCTTGGAATATTTGTAAAATAAAGAGCTTTATTTTTTTAACCCTGCTTATTGGATTGCATTCACGTACACCCACAAGACAATTTCGTTACAACATATTAAAAAAATCGTCGAAAGTTTTAAAATGGCGGGAAAATAACTTATCATGAAACACTTAAGCTTTCCTTGGAATGGGTAATATTTCAAAAGTTGAAGATATACAGCAAAAAATTGCTGAAAAATTTTTCAAGGTCCTCTACAATAACCATTGACATCGCAAGGAATTGGAAACAGATATGGGAGAAGGTTACCGAATTTAGATTACTTGGACATTTTTTAATGAAAAATTATGGAGAAGTTATTTTAAGGGAAAATGGTTAGTAGAATTTTTGGTACTTTTCCGTTAGCCGGGCGCAAGCGAAAAATCGCCAAATAATGTAGAATTCCGCCAAATTTCTTACAACCATTCTCTTGGCGACTTGGCTCGAGTTTGGTTCACAATTGGCGACATTTGCGCCCGGCTAACGGAAAATCGCTTCGCTCTTGGCGACTTGACTCGCGTTTGGTTCACAATTGGCGTCATTTGAGCCCGGTTAACGGAAAAGTACCGAATTTTTTGTAGTCTGTTTTTCTGCAGAAGAACGCGATTTTTTTATGAAATCCACTTTAAAGCAAGAAAACAAATTGCTTAATATTGTGTCATCGTTCCAATTAAGGAAACTGGCTTCCTTGTTTGGACCATCAATTTCCTAAAGCACAGTTAAAGCAAAAATATGTTTGATTCTAAAATTCAGACCAACACACAATGTATGAACCCAGGAATGACACTTTGTGCACTGTATCTCTTCCTATTCTCCCTTTTTTCCCTCGCATTTGATACAAAACTACGTAACCTTAGTTTTTGTCCTTTTTGAACCAACATTTGATGCCTTTAATGTCCTTTTCATAAGCTTTTATTCAACTTGACTGTCGTGTTCTCAAATCTTGAGATCGATTTCTTACCCACTTCCAATCGAGCTACAGTTGTAAAATTTAGCAAAGTGGTGGGTTTCCGTTGACAATACAATATTATACAAACATTTGGAATCTATACCTATTTTAAACCTAACAAAATTATATTAAAATTTTAGCCCTATATTTGGGCGATAAAGTTTGGAATGTGGTAATCTCACGTTACGTAGGGTTGTAACAACACCACGAATATAACAAAGAATATGTTATACTTCCGGCGCTGCACTGATGAATGATGTAATAGCTCGTGTTTCTACGCGTCTTGGGTTAATTTTCTATTAGAATCCGCCAAAAACCAGAAGTAGAATCTTTTTCTACTTCGTTTGCGACAAACATTCGATGTGATGGCTAAGTGTTCGAAATTTATGTATTATATGTTTGAAATATTGATAGACTACATAAATTTAAGAATTTGTAAAATGTTCAAAACTTTACAATGAACGAAATGATTTAATTTTCTGTGACAGTAATTGTAAGTTATCACGTAATATATTACTGATTTATATTTCAGGGAGTGAATGTCATTAAATCATTTTAAAAATGATTATATGTATATAATAATTTTAATGTGCTTTATATTGGATAATTCAATAATTGAATTACAATAAATTACAATAATTGATTGCAATAAAATGCATGGTTCGAATAAAAGCGTTGGCGCCTTATATAGCACCTTATTATTTGTGTATATTTCCTTAAACAAATGGAATATTCCTAGAAGGTAAAGGCGCCCACGTTTTTATTCGAACCATGCATTTTATTGTAATCAGAAAAATTATTTTCATCTTTTGCATTCATTTTTTCTTATGAATACCTTATTTTTTAAATTTATTTTTACTTTTGCTTGTTCCTCTTCCAGTTTGGGAAGATTGCTAGTGATGAGCTTTCTGTCTATTCCTCTAGTTCAATTAATTTCCATTGATTTAAGTAGTCCAATTTAAGCAACAACTCCCCACAACTTGGGCAATTCTGTGGTCCAATCTAAGCGCCTTTCAGTCGAAAACAGAAAAAGGCCGTAGCTTTATCTTTAAACTATTTTAATAAAATTGTCATAGTAAATTTTAGCCAAAGGAATTTCCTATATGAGGATATAAAAACATATTTTGCTGCTTACTTTAAAACAGTAAGGAGCTATTAATATTTTGTTAAAATATTTAACAGATAATACCTAAATATAAAAACGTGTTCTCTAACTGCAACCAAGTACCGCTTTATCTTTTTATTTTTTTATTGCCCACTCCGACCCTGCTTACCCAAAGGGTGTAACGCATGTCACGTGTCGGCGGGAAGAAAAATTTTAATATAAATATTAGTGTAATACAATACAATATAAAAGAAGTATGCAATATAATAGAAAAACTAGGTATTGCACTACAAAACAATATAAGCAAAAAATATGCAATATAAAATAAAAATGCAAATATAAATACAATAAAATGCAGAAAACAAACATAAAAGATAATTATAAGCATAAATAATCGATAAATATAAATATACGTAATAAATAAAGAAGTATACATAAAATAAGCAAAAAATGAAAAATTGATAATATCTATAAATAGTGCATAGAACTTAGTGCATAAAAAAGAAAGAAACAACTTTCTCTTTAAAAAATTTGCATATACCTCATCATCGTAACTATAAAATTCACCTATAAGACGGCCCAAACATTTACTAGAATTAAAGTTATGATGCCGTTCAATCTAGGTGCCGATCCGAATTCGGCAATTCACCCCTATTTTATTATGTGATTGCAGAGATTACGAAAGAAATTTTTTCTTGAAAACGGGGTGGAAATTGCACTCCTTACTTTCAAAGTATTACTCTTAATAACATTGATTCTGACAAAGACGTGCATAAACCGGTGTACAATAATGGATCCAATGTATAGTATTTAATAGAATTAAAGTTATGATGCCGGTTCAATCTAAGTGCCGATCCGAATTCGGCAATTCACCCCTATGTTATTATATGATTGCAGAGATTACGAAAGAAATTCTTTCTTCAAAAACGGGGGGAAATTGCACTCCTTACTTGCAACGTATTCGAAATTGCACTCCTTACTTAATAACATTGATTCTGACAAAGACAAAGACGTGCATAAACCCGTGTAAAATATATGGATCCAATGTATCGTATCTCTAATGAAGCGGAAATAAAACCAATAAAACTGAAGAAATTGATTAATTCGCTGTCGTGTTTCGATAAAAGTAGAACTTCAACGTTAATTGAAAGTTTCCTTTTCTTTTTGGAGAGTAATGTCCCCATATCTCATTAATGAAGACAGAAATAGAACATCCCCTCTATTCTTCCGTTCTGATCTTCTCTTCTCCTTCATAGAGGGAGGAAGAACTGCGAGGAGGACAAAAGTGTCTGCAGGGGAAAAAACGCTAATAGGAGTTGAATATATAGTCTTTTGATTAAAGTAGCGAATTGGGATAATACTATCATTCAATCTTGCCTTAATATTTTGAATTTAATTCGAAACTGATAATGGAGGAAAGAAAGTGGATCCTTTAAATGAAATCAATAGATTAATGATTTTTTCAAGAGAGTCCCAGTGTTGAGGGAAATAATCGGGAAATGCATTCTGCCATTTATCGTTCTATTTAGCTACGCAAGTTATCGTCTGCTGTTTAACGACTATAACAAATGCCAGAAAATTGCTCCATCGACAAGAGGGAATAATGGGAATAGGTAATCCCCATTAGGGAAAACTGATTAATTATTTATTCAGTTTGTATTTATATTTGCATTTCTGAAATTCCATTTCCGTTCATCATTTTCGCTATTAATTCGAAATAATGAATCCTCAATAGGCAAGAAATGCGTCTTCAAACTTTGCAATGAATTATAATGCAAGAAGAATTATTTATATATTTAATATCTTTTAATGTGGTTTCTGCGAAAAATAAGAAAACTTGAGGTTTCCGAAGTAGTTTAATGTGTTGTTATGCCTGCTCTTATCATTCGAGTTATCTGATGCAATTCAACTCCTCGGAGAATGTTTGAGTGATTATATGAAGAATAAAATGACTCAAGTCGTCGTTGTTATGTATTCACTCTGGTTGGCATGGTATTTTGCAAGTGCTGCTTGATTAAGGTATCCGACTGGTTTAAAATCGTCGTTTTTGATGAAATTATCAAAAACATTTATGACTTCATTTTGTAGCTTGTTTAATCGGCTTTCTAAAACTGTCTCACTTTTTACTCTACGTGAATTACGAATGGAGTTACAGATGTTTTATAACCGAACTGTAAGCATTATTTTATGTTGCATGAAAACTTTAAATGCGTTTTCTGAGAAATGATATTTTTGAGGATGACTGTCGACCGTAAAAATGATTTCTCAGAAAGGTATTCAAGTATTGATATGAAAATTTCTGAGATTGTTTTGTGTAATATGCTTGGTGTTTTCTTCTAAAAACTAAGGTCAATTTTAAAATAAAGTATTATTTTTAAGCGCTTAAATATAAACGAAAAGCATTTTTTATGAAAAATTACCAGTTTAGTAATTATGTTCAGCTACATCTCAAAACAATTTTGAAGTACAAGAAATATTTTAGAGCATAACACAGATAACTGTCATAAAAATGTACTCCTACAAGGATTTAAGTATATTAAGAATATGATTTTGTCTATGGCTGTTAGCGTAAGACAAATATTTTAGTCATTTTTCTTCAGATTTCTCAGTTTTTTAAAAAATATTATTTTGAAAGCTTAATTTTACAATATTTTCATAGTTTTAAAACATATGCAGTTGAAAAATAACATTAAAAAATATATATAAGATATTTTTCAAAAAAATGTCTCCGAACACAGTCGGATACCTTAATAAAGTCTGCATTTCAGTAATGGAAAATATTGAGGGATTAAATGAAAAAAGATTCAAATTCAATAAATAATGAAGATCGTGAAAGAAAATTCAGAATTCGCAGTCTCAGAAGCATCTAAACAAGAAGTCTGAAAAATACGAAAGCAATAAAGTTTAAGCAATTCTTCCTCAGATTACAATTAAAACTTAAAAGCATCCGATAATTTTACGACAACTAGATAAAAAAAAGTTATCACCATCGCCGAAAACTTTTAAGCAAAATATGATGTTTAACTGTCAAGTATTTTTACAGTGAAGAAAAATTATAGCAATTTCTTATAAATTTAACGCACTTTGAAAATTGAAGCTTCTTTTGGGACTTCAGCAAGTCCCTTTGTTATGCATCTTACGGTATTGTTTTCAAAGCAGTAAAAGGCGTGTTGGTCATTTCAATGAAGGCCGCTTGAAATAGTCAATCCAGGCCACAGTTTTATTTTTCAGGTCGAAACAATGTTTCCAAAATGGAGCATTTTACAACTTCGTTTCGTAGTGAAAGAAAGTCAAAGCAGAAAAAAGTCTTTGCTCCTCCAAAAATATCTTTAAAACCATTCTCCTTTTCTCCTTTTAAGAAAACGGCGGTGTGAACACTATGTAAAATTAATGCATTGACTTTTAAGTCGTTTGGCTATTTCTTAATATATATTTTAAAACTGATCTTCAAGACAGTTTCTTAAATTGTTGCTAGTACAGACTCAGAACAATTTGTCAACCTCCACCTAAGTTCAACTCATCTCCCATAATTTGTGTCTATCCCCTTATACTTATGCAGCACACAAATCAACCCAATCAAATTTTGCCTTAAATATTTTCTTTTCCCAAGGTTGTACAAAATGCCTCCAAGTATTCTATACTAGCATAAATCATTTACTACTGCTTCATACCATTTTAATAATCTGTAATGTTTCCATGTTATTTTATGCTTCGTTTTGTACACAGGGTGTCCACACTTATTGTGATCCAATAGCTAATTTCCAAACTGTTAGGGATAGACATATAGTTCCAATTGAAAAAATGCTATAAATGAAGGGAAGAATTAAAATATATGTTTTGTGATTGAATAAATATATTCCTAAAAAGTTACGAATTCTAACTTTTTATACGGTCCCTCGATCCTATCAGTCTTAGTTTGTAAAATATTTTTGATACTCTAATATTTTAAACAAAAAAAGTCCCACTCTTCTGCGACTAAAACTGACCGAGTTATGGAGCTTTCAATATCGCTGACTTACACCACTTTACACCATTTCAATAGCCGTCTTGAAGAAGATCCACCAATCAATGCACAACACTTGCTCGACGAGGCCGCTTAATGGTTAAAAATCATAAAATTCGAAGCTCCAGAACTCGCTCAGTTTTAGTCGCAGAAGAGTGGGACTTTTTTTTATTAAAATGTTAGAATGTCAAAATTATATTACTAAATATTACTGATAGGACCGGGGGACCGTATAAAAAGTTAGAATTTGTTTTTTCATAAGAAATATATTTAGTGACTCAAAAAAAAACATATATTATTATTTTCCTCTTTATTTAAAGCATTTTTCCAATTGGAACTATTTGTCTATTTCTAACGGTTTAGAAATTAGCTATTGGATCAAGATAAGTGTGGACCCCCTGTATATATTTTTATCGGTAGCATCTAGTTTATATTAAATAATCAAGAAACTTTGTATTAAATGTGTGTATTGCGATGTCGCCTTAACTTTGTAATTTTTTTTTAAGATTTTCAATAAATCTTTCCCATTCAACTGGCAGGGAACCTTCAAGGTTCCGAGTTCGGGGATAATCAGAGGAGAAAAGAAAGTAAAGCTTCTGGATCTGCATATTTTAATAAGAAGAAATAGAATGTTCATCATTCAGAAGGATGCGGAGAAATACTGAAATTCACTCAAAATTTACTATCTATATAGTGACTGATTTTTTAACACTGAATTAAGGAAATTTTCATTTTCCATTTTAGGCCCTTTTATCAAAATATATTTACAAAAATTTCTCTGAAATATGGCTTTCTATAGCAATGGGAATCATTTTTGCGAACTATTTGAGAATCAAATGAATCTAATTCATTATGTTAAATTGATAAAAAAAAAATTAATTGAATATAATATTACGTAATTCTCTAAAAAATTTTCATGTGTTTGGAGATTAGTAGAAAAACCGTTTTACAGCAGGATTCTGATTGCGAAAGATAAAGATGGCCTTATTTACAAAATGAAGTAGAAATTTCACCACTACCAATCGAATATAATGGAAAAAATATCACTTATTAAAACAAACTATTACCATTAATCACGCACAGGAGTTACAACCGCTTAGCATAATTAGCATTTCACTGAAAAATAGTGCCGATCTGAACTCATAGAATAAATTTTTGCCAGTCATATTTTTAATTAGGTATCGCACACTGGGAACAACCTGGCATTTATTAGCACCTAGTAGTATCTTCATGAAATATCGGTAAATTTCTACATGTTTCACCATAAAACCATGTCTCTGAAATTTGGATGCCTTTATTATGTTGCCAAGCATCACCAAATTTGTTAAATAAAAGCACACTCTTTCTCACTTCAGCATTAACACGTTGATCTCGATATGAATCAAATACGATTCATACGGCGATCAAATACGATTCATACGACGATCAAATACGATTCATACGGCGACCAAATACGATTCATACGGAGATCAAATACTATTCATACGGCGATCAAATACGATTCATACGGCGATCAAATACGATTCATACCTACTATCTAATCAGATGACCTTCCTCTACTATATTTACGAGATAACAGAGAAGGAATCATCTAATTAGATCGATGGTTCGAATCGCAGACATGAGTCTTGGCGGCCTAACGTGTTAAACCACCGTCCTTCACTGATTCCCGGAAGACTATCTTCAGGCGCACTTCATCAACGGTTCGCAGGTAAAGAAAAGCCAATTTGCAATAATTTAAAAGACGGATGGCAACTTTAAACAAAAAACATGATAAAAAATTATTAAAGTGACCGATTAGATCAGACACGAACTAATTTTTACATAATGCGCATTTCTTTATCAATGGATCACGGAATTGGAATAAATCTTCAGAATAGTTACATATTTACGATTATACAGATATTTTGATATAATCACAAATATCTTGAAGGAACGGACACTAGATAATTGATTCAGGAAACTTCCCGTTTGTTCAAGTACCCATTTAATTCATCTGGGAATTAGAGTTATTAGAAATTTAAAAGAACATGCTGTAGAGCGATTAGCATTTGGCATGAAAGAAGATAATCAATCAGGGATTTAAGTCACACTATAATGTTTATTTAAATGATCCAGAAGAATAAAATTCAGTCTATTATTTTTGATGAAATTCAAATTCACACATTCGAAAAACCAGTTTTACACTAAAAGCGGTATAGTAAAAACATTCGAAAAGGCTTTTTTAAACGGAAATAATCTGCCGAATTTCTTATCTCACTCGAACTATACTGTAATTCGTATTGTAATTTTTAATCTTATTGAAATGTCAAATAATGCGCATTTTCTAGACAATTTATCATGCTCAGAAAAATGGGTCCTAAAAATTATATTTTAGTCATCAAAATGCCAACGGTCTTAGTTATGATTTGTGTTTGTGCCGCTATTTATAAAATGTAACTCATGAATAAGCTGCGAAGGTACTTGCACGTTATAGCGGACACCGAGATTGAATCGCCAAGTAACCGAGATATATCGCCAAGATGGAAGACGGTTTGGCAATGTGAGAACATTTATTTGTTTTGGATGCGCAGTGAGTCTTTTATTGGTCTCTTGCGCACGCGATGCCTGCGGCATTTGAAAAGGACAAATTCTGAATGCGATGCCTGTGGCATCTGAAATGGGTACCGGGCAAATTTTTAAAACTTAAAATAAACATCAGCGGCTTCGCTTTCATCAAGAACCTAGTAGCTACGGGGTATAAATATTATAGTGTGACTAGTGGGAACCTAGTAGCTACGCTTGTTCATTGAATGTTAGAAATCTGCGTTTTTTTAAAATTCCAAAATGAGCTCTCAAAACGTTCCATCGCCAAAAAATTAACAGGAGCGGCAGTCCTAAACAAACCCGCTCGGAAATTGATCAGAAGTGTAAAACACTGAACATTCGAGCTTGGCGAAGTCCGAAGGTCGCCAAGTAAGCTCGCTGGCGGCTTTAACAAACAAATACCGCTGCGAATGCTACGTAACCGCTCTTTCCAACGAAAAGTGTTTGTATTCTGCGATTCACAAACTCTAAATAAGAACATAATAAGAATTTCTCTAGAGTTTTTAAGAGGAAATCAACATTAATCGCAAATATAAAAGGGAATAATTTTAGTTAATTTATCGATGGGAATAAAAACGGAAAAAATACTGAAACATATGGATCGTTGAATTATTTGAATAATGAATCAAGAATGATTGTAAGAGACGGAAGAAAACTTAGAAATTGAAAAATTATTTTCTTTCCCATACAATAATTCCATGGTACAAATAATTTTCTGATTACATTTGAAATTTAAAATCTAAAATAAAAATTTTCACCTTTTCTTTCAGGTAAGAAAATTCAAGAGAAAATTCGAAAAGCTTATTTTAAAAAGTAATATTTATCAATGAATGGGATAGTCAATGTTCCATAAAATTTTACGAAGACGAAAAAATACATCCATCATCAAATCACGTGGCAAAGAAGATAATTCATTTTAGAATTCTGTATAAAACCGCATTCATCAAAAAACATAAAAACTATTGATATATATGAAGCGTGGAATTATTTAAATAATGGAAAAAGAAAAAAAAATTGTAAAAGTCGGATGAAAACTTAGAAGTTACGTTTTAATAACCTAAATGACATTTTAATGAAATTTTTATGTTTTCTACTGGGCTCGTATAAAATGGAAATTTTAATGGAACATGAGTTAAAAAAAATATAGCAATATTCTCGCATAGCACCCAAATCCAATTCCTCTGAAACATCCATAAAGAAACATTGTTTCCTTATGCATAAAGTAACAGTTCTGCGTGATTCGACCCAGACAAAGTATCCAGTCAAGCATCTCAATTTTCGGAGAATTTCTAAAGAGAATAAAGACAAAAAAATTCCTATATCAAAGCATTAGTTTGACTTTAATATCAATCGGCTTTTCAAGATTCGAACTCGGTCGTAAATTCATTACAAAGGAATAATGAAACCGTAAAACTCCGATACTTGTTTGCACGATTCAACTACAAAAAAACAACGATCTGATGTTTCAATCATTTCTTAAGAAATTGATGAAACAAAATTACATTCAATGAATTTCCAGAATTAAATATAGTCACAAGAGATAGAACTCAAGAAAATTTAATTTTGCGTTATCGAATGTTTCTTGGATGAAAAAAGATTTTCCCTTTAAATTCTGAAGATGAAAGATTTTCCGGTTCCTTTCACAGGCATGAAAAAGGCAAAAGATTGCTTTGAATTTAGAATAATCCGTTTCGAATTTAAAATAATCAAACTTTCCAATATGGAATCATTTTTTACTTTCTCGTATACGAAGAGAAAGTACTGTAATCGTCAAAAAATTCGAACTCGAGATTTTGACGAACCCCGTTTTAGACCTCCCTGAGTCCGACACAACACAATTTTGGAACTCTGTCTGTCTGTGAACACGATAACTCGAAAACTATTAGAGCTACGGGGATGAAATTTGGTATGTGACATTTACACATAATTTGTAGGTTTCTATCAAATTTTGGACAAAATCTGTCAACGGGAAGTCGGTTTGTATGTCCGAAATTATGTGAACACTATAACTCAAAAACTTGAATAGCTAGATGAATAAATTTGGTTCACAGTTTTATAGTCATGGATGTAGGTCCGTATAAAATTTTGGGCCAAATCCGTCAAAGAGTTGACTGTCTGTCGGTCTGTATAATTTACTATTGAAACCAATCCGTTATCTCCACGCGCATGCGTACTGGAAGCAATCTTCTGTGCACGCGAAAGCAGCGAATTACGTCAGTTTGTCCTTGAGACGGCAAGAGTGAAACCTAGCAGTGTGCGATTCATTACCTAGATATTTTTCAATCACTTTATTGAAAAACCTTCTGATAGTCATTGGATTCTGGGTAACAGTAGGTTCGAATTTTTTTAGCCACGCGGGGGAAGGAGAAACGGCACCTTTTTGGGGAAGTATACGAGAAAGTTTAGGGGAGAACACTCCTGCTGGTCTTTCTAAGAAAGAACTCGGTTAACGATTTTAACCCACTAAAGACAAAATGAGAGTACAAATTACATTGAAATTATTTACATGACTTTTTCACCTTTTTCGAGGTTTGAAAATGTGATGCTGAAGAAGCAACAGTAATTAAAATGTTTAATAAAAAATACATCTTAATTCTCATTTTTCTACTGTTTGAAAACAAATCTTTCCAAGTTAACCTCTTCTTTGTCGCCGTCGCAAGACATGCGACGAAGAGAAAAATTGCATCCTTAAAAGTGAATTCGTCGCTGCTTCCTTGTCTTGTTATATTCCGTGATTATTTTTTGTATTTCTTAACCCTTCAACCGGCTGGAACTTAGAAAGTCGCTCTCTGATTACTATTCTAAAACCGGCTCCGTCGTAGAAGGTCGTTCTTCGATTATTACTCTTAAAACCGGGTCCGGCGTAGAAAGTTGCTACTCTGAAAACTGGTTTCGAAACATTTGCGTTCACCATTTAGCTACAGAGAAACCGTTTTCAAAGCATTCAGCTGAAATATTTTTGCCGTTCAAAAGGTTAATATTGCTAAGAAATGGAGCAAATAATTTTACTTTCTTCATGTTTTCGCCGTAAGGTTTCCCGTCTTGAATGGAAAACATAATCATTTTGTCGGAGATTCGTAAAAATTCTGATAAAAAAAGGGGTAAGTTGAACATCATAGAAATTATGTTATACAAGTGTTCAAAGGTCAAGCCTTTTCATAGAAGTTCTTAATTAAATAGATGTTTTCACTATTAGATGATGGGAAAGAAGTTCACATTTTACTTTATTAAGAACTTTTATAAATTTGAAAGGCAAAACACGGACTCAAACACAAAGTCTCCAAAATCAAATATTTTATATGAAAACATTTATGGTACGCTTTCATATAAAGTATATGCAGCGTTGTTATGGCTCTTCCCAGATAGCAATTTTAGTTTGCAGCAATCTTGCTCTGCAAATCTGGAAGCTCGCAACAAATTTGACATGACAAGAGTGCAAGCTTGAAACAAGTTTGCAGCAAGTTAACGCAAGCTTCGAAGTCAACACGCGTCAAATTTGTCACGTCAAACTCATTGCAAACTACAGCAAAAACAGAGTACGAAGACACCTTCGGATTAGAACTCGCAACCTACATCTTCCTAACCTGACGCTCTAACCACTCGGCCAGCTAAACGCTGAGAGGAGAAGACAGATTTCGCTAATACATCGTTCGATTCTATTCGTATAGGATTTATTTTATAAACTGTTTTTCTTGATTTCATTAATTTTTTGAGTTGAGAATAGGATTTGAAATCAAAGAGAGAGCGATTTTCTCTAACAACTACGTTTTGCTAGTAGAATAAATTATAAAATTAGAGTTCAAAAGTAATTACTTTAAAATGGGACTAAATGTATAAGTTATTATTTTTCAACAAACATTGACTGTTTTTTAGGTTTAATTTTGTTTATAAACGTTAAAATTTCAACATTAAGAAAAAGGCGATAAAGTTTTCTTTAAAGTGCGAGTTCTAGTAAGAAGATGGAAAATGTTTCAAGATTTTTTTTATAAAAATGTTAGTTTTTTCACAAATTATCATTGATTTATTGAATTAATAAAAAGAAGGGCGGTCTTGGAGATGCTATTAAAATCGGATGTTTTTTGAAACAGAGAAAGATCTTTCTCTGTTTTAGTGTCTCTTTGTGCTATCATCTTTGCAGAAAACTTGTTTTGCAATCGTGCTGTGAACTTGTCATGACACCTTCACAGCAAACTTGCATTGCAAGGAGGGGTGGCGCTAGTTGTCTATTTTTGCCGTGGCAAACTTGTGGCAATCTTGTTTTGCAATCGAGGATGGCGATTCTGCCTGGTTAATTTGCAGCAGTTTCGCTACAACATCGACGCGTCAAATTTGCCATGGCAAGAAAATGACACGTAAAAAACAAACTTGCTGCAAATGTACGTGCTATCTGGGTTGTAGCCATTACAACTCTGGATTTATGGATAGTTATGTTTATGAGGACTGTTCTATTACGAATGTTTACATTTTGACAGTCCAAACATAGATCTAAATTCATCAATGTACTCTAGTAAGCGCTGGGCGAAGAGTAGCAAAAATTTCATTAGTCAATATTATCACTCACTGCTAATGGTGCCCATTCATGATCACATGATATATGCAAATACGGAGGGTCGCTATAATTTTGGAACCCATGATGCCTCTTGCTGGTATTGACGTCACATCATAGAGTATAACAGCATTTCTTCAAATGCTAAATGAGTTGCAGAGTTATGTTTATCGTGTGTGGTTGGGGCTTCCCTTCGATTGGTTCCTTATGAAAATCAAGATGTATATTGTCGGTTGAAGAATAAAAGCCATCATACAGAACATCCAAACAACATCAGTATTTTAAGTGAAAAGCAAGGAGCTGCATTTCATCAAAATCATCCAATTTCGTAAGGAGTACCAAGGGGTAAGTACAGTAAAGTCTCCCTACAACGAAGTCTCCCTACAGCGAATTTCTCCCTATAACGAAATTTTTAATCGGAATGTTAAATAACATTCAAAATATTCTCCATATAACGAAGTGATTGTCTCCCTGTAACGAATTTTCTCAGGCATTTATCTTGTCGATTTTTGTCATTTTTCAAGAAAGTTGCTAATTTCTGCGCAAACAAATCGCTCACACGTGTCTGATTCTGGAACCACTCGCATTGTTCATTCCAGCGATAACACATAACAATAGAATGCTATGTGAAGGGTAATGCAGTTGTGGGGACCTGGGTTTCTACAGAGGGAGCAACATTTCTACGGGTCAAGATTCCAAGAATCGGGGTGGAAACAGCAAATGGATGTGACAATACGCATTTTATGTTTATCCGTACTAGTACATATTATTCTCTAAATTAGTGAATTGTCTTCACTTTTGAGCATTTTGTTTATACAATAATAATTAGTATAATTTTAACAAATTTATAATAAATATTACTTTATTTTTAATTGAGAGTCATAATTAAATATTTTTGGACTTATCGCACGTACTGAAAGGTTTGTAACATTTACTTAAATAACTGCAAAAATCTCTAATCTC
>BGPR01005542.1:5420-17046 GCA_013235015.1 Araneus ventricosus | reverse complement strand
TGTGTTTTAGGTTACTTTATTTATTTTGTTGTTGTCCCTTTTTTGCAGAGTTTGTAACGTTCTGTGATGTGTTTGTGATGATTTTGTGTGTGTCATGTCATATTGATATTCTTGTATTGCTTTTATATTTCTCCACCGGTCTTCTAAAGGCCTTACACCCTCTCGGGTAGGCCGGACGGTCTGGGTTTTAAATAATAAAAATAATAATAAATTTAGTTTTCTTCTAAATTATTGTTAGTTAATTTCTAAATTTATTATTGCAATGTAATGGGAATGATTACTTATTGAATTTTATTAAGAATGCATTGAAACAAATATGTTTCAATGCAAATTCTGTAAAAGCGCTTAAAAATTTATTATAATTACTGTGATGTCTAAGGTTAAGAAATCAAACTAACAATTCATACAACAGTTGCCCACTGTCTTGAAACTGTATACTCTGCTGCGCAATTTTAAAAAAACTTTTAACTGTTAAATATATTTTTTAAAAATAAGCCTAGTATAAGGTTGCGAATGATATTTCTAACTTCAAGGCTGATGCGAAAGCTATATTACTTGATATGTTACGGACTTGAAATAAACTGTGGACGGAATATGAAGCTAAATAGAATCAGACTGATTTTTAAAAAAAATCAGAGTCAAAGAGTTGCTTCATGAGTGATATTCTGTTGTTTTTGTAATTATTGCCAGTGAATATAAAACTGCAGATTTTTTGGCATGCAAGCAAACAGGCTATGAAAAGACATGACTGAAATATAATTCTTAATCGACATTCCGTTGCGATGTGACGTCAGCGAACTGACGTATGAGCATTTTAGTGAAATATAATACACCTGATTCTAAATATACAATGATTAATTATTGAGCAACTTAAAGAGATTTGGGTTTTTCTCTCTGTTGCTTGACATTCACTCGCTTTTAGGATTAATGAACAACTGATTGTTCATAGAAATATTATAGAAATAGGTTGTTTAATTAGAAAGTATTTTTTGATTGGACTATTTGAATTTTCAAATTATTGCGGTTAAGGTAGTAAACAACTTATATGATAATATATTTTGAAAAGGACGAATTGAATTAGCTTAACCAGTTACCTCATTATTAGTAAGGTGTAAGGTTGTAAGGTAACTCACGTTTTTTACAAATTTCAATCAAACTCATGCCAAACACGCATGTCACTGAGCCAAAAATACTCTATGTAATTATGTGACCCATGTGTAATTAATTATATGTGAATGAAGACTTTAGTGACGTTCGATAATGTATTGGATTCCCAACAGATGTAAGTGGATCAGTGGTGTAATCTGGGCAAAATAAGCAATGCTGGCACACAAAAATCGCGCTGTTTTAAGATAAAAAACATTCCAAATAACATCAAGACAGAGAAATTCAACCTGAAAAAACTGTAGCAAACGGACAAATAATCCATTCCAGTATACTTTCTCAAGGGTTACATACTCGGCATGGATTAAAAAAACTTGGGAAATTTTTCTGTAAGAACCTTGACATTCGTCAAAGGAAGCTTCTTGTAACCCGAAAGATCCCAAGGGAAGAAGAAAAAGAAAAAGCAAGGAATAATCATCGAAACATTTTTTATAAACAAACAAGAACGAGAACGCCAATAAGATTTATTTAAAAACAATTTAAAGGAAAATCACCAGCCATCGGGTACAGAATGCCATCATGAAAACAAAACATTAATTAAAGAAAATGTATTCGACTCACCCTAGTAATATAATTAGATGTTTAAAATTTGTTAACGTTCTTTAAGATTGAAATTTTGCTTTCTTTTGTTACACATCTACGGAAATTTAAAATTTCAAAATGATTTGCTGAGAGACGAATAAGATCAAGTTATATATAAAAGATTATACTGAATTTTTTCGCACGCAATTATCCCGACGAACCAGCAAATAGATGCCTATGAATTTTGACCTAACAATTATTTTTGTTGTCAATCAACAGATTAAACTTCCAGCTGAAGGACTAGAGGCAATAAAAAAGATGTCGAGAGTTTAGTCATATTGTTTTGACGTTAGCAAGAAAAATTACTTTTGGATTTCTTAGCTTATTCATCTTTCATGATTCCATCAGAAACTTGTGGCTTTCAAAATGATGAAAAAGTGTTCTTTTGTGTCAGAATTTTCTGGAATACCGAATTGTTTTGATAACAGCCAATGAATGATAGTTATGAGTACGCAATGCAATTTTTCATTACTTTCATTCTTTCAGAATTTATTTCCAGATTTAAAAAACAACACCAAGTGAGGACCTTTAGATGTTTTAAACTATATATATTAATGATGGGTTCAGATTACATGCTATGAAATAAATGATCATCCATTTTTATTGTAAAAATTATTCTTCTTTAAATGAGGAACTGAGTTTTTCTTTTTCGTATAGCTATAAAATGATATGCAAGAAATGAAAATAAATTTGTAATCACTAGATCTCACGAACATTAATTTACATTTGTTTTTCTGCACTTGTTTAATAAACGAAAAACATACAATAATTTTAGAGCAAAACATTCATGAGAATTCGATATACTTAATACATCATATCATTTGTAAATTTATTCAATAATATTTGGCAACATTTATAATATTTAAAGAAATATTGCTCTTGGGCTATAATACATTTCATTTTATAGAAAAATTAATTATGATTCAAGACTAATATTATCAGGAAATTTAATTTTTTTTATAGAAGTGATCCTGTTATTTCAGGATATTTTTAAATTTCATTCCCATAAAGCTTTATGGAATATTTTTAGGTTACAAGATATCCAAATTTATTTTTTTCACATATAAGAATGTATAATGAGAGAAAAGTTGAAATGATCTTTTTGGTTAAATTTCAAAAATTTAGTTCTAAAATGTATTGAAGAAGAATATAAATGATTTAACATAAGGGATAAGAAGAATATAAATGATTTAACATAAGGGATAAGAAGAATATAAATGATTTAACATAAGGTATAAGAAGAACATAAATGATTTAACATAAGGGTAAGAAGAACATGAATAATTTAACATAAGGGATAAGAAGAACATAAATGATTTAACATAAGGGATAAGAAGAATATGAATGATTTAACATAAGGGATAAGAAGAATATAAATGATATAACATAAGGGATAACAGACTTAAATCCTTTAGCGTTAATTTGAAGAAATAAGATTGGCATTAAGTAATCTGTAAGATTTAAACCAGAAATCAGAAGCTTGAACAAAGAATACATTTTGTACGGATGTCCATAAATTACTGTCGGGGTTTTCTTGCCTCATAAGATTTCATTAAAGGAAATGACGATAATTATTATTATATATTCATAAAGTACAACTAAAAGAGTTTTTATAACACGAAACCAAGTTATTTCCGCTTGGCATTATAACCCTTCGACACTTGATGGGAAATTGAGTTCAGCCTCTATGTGTTACGTGACATGAAAGCCTGCCATGTGGAAATTCGTCGCTTAAAAAGCAACAAAACCTATCTCAATTTTTTGAAATTTCAAAGAGGAATAAAATACTCAATTTTTCGCAAACGGATATTTCTGAATATTTTAACATTCGATATAAACATAAGATCGCATTTTTCTACCATAGGTGAAAAAAAATCAGTAATATTCGTTACTGGTTGTGAAAAATTTAGTATTTTCTTCCTGTTTGAAATTTGGAAAAATTGAGATAGGTGGCGTTGTTTGTTAAGCGATGATTTACTTAACTTTGTGCTATTAAGAAAATACTTTTTGAGTTGTTCTTTACGAATGCGTAATATAATATTTATCGCAACGTTCTTTAATCAAAAGTTATGAGGTAAGAAAATAATTTTTAGACAATAATTTTTAGACACTCTTTATAATCCCTCAAACTTTCTTAAATAAAGGAATTTATATATTTTCATGCGATTTGGTTACTTTTATGAATGACAAACATTCATCTTTAGGCATACACCTACGTGGAAAACACTGATTTTCGACCACTTTGGCCAAAATTATTTTTTGACTTTTTCTTGTAGTCCAGACTGTCTTCTTTCCAAATCCGTTTACATTTTTAAAAAATTGAATTAGAAAAAAAGTTATAAAGATTTTAAAATACTTTGTCTGAAGCAAAACCAGCCCGAAGGAAATCTTTAAGTGCAGCTTTCTCAGAACTTTGTTACTCGTAAAATTTCGCCGCCGTTAACATGATATCTCAAAATCTAATAAAGATATTCACTTAGAAAGTTTCAGCACGTTTCAAATAGTATAAGAAATGAAATGAAGCTAAATATTTCTTGGTGGTGAAATACTTTTTAATTTACAGGTGTTTTTATAAAAATTAAGTTGTGAATTAATGGAAAAAAGCATATTTACACATATTTTTATGCCTTATTTACTTGCACTTCAATTTATTTCTAAGATTTTGGTTCATTTCATAGATCATTGTCCTCTATAACTTGTGTGCAAAGAAAATTAGAATTGCTGCCTTACAATTTGGTGTAGAGTGTTAACCGTGTTGGTTAAATTTCAATAAACTTTAATACAAATTCCCATGTTTCTAAAAAAATATTATATTTATAAGAAACTTTTTGGTCTTTGTTGTGTTTCTAATTGATAATGCATCTAAAAAAATTATTAAAATATACAATTTTTCAAAAATTTTGTTCCGAAAGTAGGCGGCCACCTTAGTAAACCAGCGGGAGTGTTCTCCCCTAAACATTCTCGTATACTTCCCCAAAAAGGTGCCGTTTCCCCTTCCCCCGCGTGGCTAAAAAAATTCAAACCTATTGTTACCCAGAATCCAATGACTATCAGAAGGTTTTTCATTATAGTGATTGAAAAATATCTAGGCAAAAAATGAAATTCAAAGAGATGCGTAACGATTTTCTTTTCTTAACGGTTCAAGGACAAACTGACGTAATTCGCTACTCCGTAATGAAATTTCTCTCCGCTCTTCCAGTACGCATGCGCGTGGAGATAACGGATTCTCTTCAAAAGTAAATTATACGGACCGACAGACAGTCACCCTTTGACGGATTTGGCACAAAATTTTATACGGACCTACATTCATGACGATAAAACTGTGTATAAAATTTTATCCATCTGGCTCTTCAAGTTTTTGAGTTATAGCGTTCGCATGACCTCGAACATGCAGACAGACAGACTTCCGTTGACGGATTTCGTCCAAAATTTGATAGAAACCTACACATTATGTTTAAAGACCACATACCAAATTTTGTCCCCGTAGCTCTAATAGTTTTCGAGTTATCGTGTTCACAGACAGACATAATTCTAAAATTGTGTTTTTCGGACTCAGGGAGGTCTAAAACGTGGAGATTCGTCAAAATCTCGAGTTCGAATTTTTTGACGATTACAATACTTTCTCTTTGTATACTTCGTGTACGAGAAAGTAAAAAACACTGTTTATTAAGGGAACGTGACATGCTTTCTTAGCAACACCCTTGCTTGATCGATCATATAGATTTGGAAATAGATTTTCCGTTCCTTAAAGCCTTTTCACGCAAGCCATTTTTTCCCGCCATCTTGCGCTGTTTGCCAGGTACGCGATCGAATCCCCGCTGGTTTCTGCATCTGTTGCCGGTGGGAAACATATGCATGGGAAGGGGAAAAAACCTCACCTTTCAGAAGAAAACTACTTTGCTTTCTGGAAAAGCATTTGCACGGCTGTATTTTTGGAAAAAAGTAATACTTATAAATTTCAAAATGGCACTTTGCCTGTCACTCTACTTCGCGCCTTTACAACGTCCTATAATAAAAAAGGAATACCCACGCTTCAAAACTCGAGACACTGAAAGCTTCTGTAGATTTATTTTGCTGTAACAGAATTATTTTATAGAGCAGGAATATTCCGGGAATTCTGTAAAAATCTTTCCTGCGACAAATTTCTATTACGTTGAAGGTAGTGAATTGTTCTTCTATCGGCACCTTCCAATAGAAGCAAAATTTAATTTTACAAAGTTTCTATGTAAACAAGTTCCGTTTTTGAAAAAAAAAATGTTTTTTTTAGATTCCATGTAGAAACTGTAACAAAATAAAATGTGATAAAAATTACATTTTGTCTGTGAAAATCTTCTTAAATTTCTAGCCATTAGTTCGAAACATCGTAGCAAAATAATGTTTTAGATTTGAATAGTCTGTCGTGTCTTCGTCTAGCTTTATTGAATCAGCCTTCGTATCCTCTGCGTAATGATTTTTATAGCATGAAATTTACGGAAAGGAATTCAATCTAAAAACATACCATCATGATATCATTGATTAAGAAAGACTTTTTTCGCATCCACCAGCAATTAAGACAATCATTGCACACCTTTTCAATGTCCTTTTATGAGTTAATTGTTGATGTTTTTCAATTTTAATTTTTTATCTCTTTACTGTAATTCTGCTTTACGCCGAAAGTATATAATATGTATAACTGTAAACCTTATCTGTTCGTGTCCTTCCCGGTAGAATATTATTAATAATTATTATTAATAATTATAATCTAAAAAACATTATGTTAGTAAAAGTGAAATTCGAAATACTCCTTTGAAATTATTATCCAAAGATAGCAATTTTTTATCACAACTTTAACACTGAAAATTCTAACGAGTGCAATAAAATTGGATTGAATTTCATAACAAATATAAAATAATATTGATAAAAATTGCGTTTAAAATTAACTTCAAATAATTCATTAATATTAGAGAAAAATTGTTCGAAAATAAAATTGGTATCACTGAAAAGCTATTTTTTTAAAGTGATCAAAAAATGGGTTTTCTGCAGTAATGTGCTTCGAAGTTAATGAAGTAAAGTGTTAAAATTTAAATAAATTTTAATTAATTAAAAATTTCTTTAAATTTTCAGAAAAACTCTCATATTGAGCACCTACTACTCATAAATTAACTGCATGCCAAGTTTGGTAGCTATAAGTCCATCAGCCTACCCTGCGGAGCGTTGCATTCTGCGCGATTTCGATATCATTCCTTCTACAGAACATATGCCAGCCTAAAAACATTATCATGCTAAAAGATATTCAAATAATAGCATAATCATTCTGCGCGATTTCGATATCATTCCTTCTACAGAACATATGCCAGCCTAAAAACATTATCATGCTAAAAGATATTCAACTAAAAGTATAATCATTCTGCACGATTTCGATATCCTTCATTCTACAGAACTTATGCCAGCCTAAAAACATTATCATGTTAAAAGATATTCAACTAAAAGTATCATGACAAAATTCGGTGAATGGTTTTTAAATATTTAGTGATTGCTGATTTCTTTGAAAGAAGTCAGTATCATCGGCTCTTTTCTCTTTTCGAAGAGCATGAGTATGATAATCAAAACGAATGCTTAGGTGAGTCTTTCTCGAAGTATCTATATTTTCTAAAAGTGTCGAAGTGACAGAAGTTTTATCGAATTAGAGAATCGATTATTTGACTCGGAAAAGTCGTAAAGGAAAAAAGAGCTCCAAAAGGCGTAATTTTATCGCGAAACCTGCTGAACCGTGTAAAAGTTTAGGATGGAATACGGCAGTTTTAGAGATGTGGAGGTCACAAAATGTTTCTTATTCTTTTAAATATTGAGATTTTATTTGTATTATAAGAATTCTCTCGCTTAATTTTAATTTAGAGAGGAGATTTGAAAACGCGAATAACTAGACTGTTATTTTAAACCTCATCTTATGTGGAGTATGTATTCTGTTTTTGTTTTTCGTAAGTGGATTTAAATTATTCGAAAACGCATAAATGTTTTCTTTATCTTCATTTTATTTTACTTTATTGATTCAGTTATTTTGAAATTTTTTTGAAAATAAAGTTAAGCATTTATTCAATTCCATCATCACCTTCAGAAACTTTAATTTTTTTGAATTTAATGTTTCTTTCGCAAATTGGTTTCAATTCAGAAATCTCATGTTTCGCATTTTTTGGGCGTGGGTCGTTAAGTTTGTCGTACGGTCTTTAATTTAAATGCAGTCCTTTATATTTTTTCACTTTCAGATTGTTGTTCTGATTTGTCAGTTTAGTTTAGTTTGTAGTAAATTCGGACAACTTTCAAAGGGACCTTTGCATCTTTTCGATTATCGCTACTTTTCGATGTTTGTGCTCAAGTTCACACCCTTTGTACACGCTGTTAAAGACTCCTTTCTTTTTTACCCGTTTTCATTTTGATTTTAACTTTATTGTATCCATGAAAAATCACGAAACTTTATCTTTATTGTGTCCATGAAAAATCAGGAAACTTTATCTTTATTTTGTTCCCTTACTGAAATTGTCTTTCAGCCTTGCTTCCAGGCTTTAGAATCTTCTTCCTGTACAGGTTTTGAATTTTACCAGACAATACGAAAATATGTTAGTACCTTTATTCGATGCTCACTCTTTCTCGTCAAAACTTATGAATTGAAGTTCACTTCACTGTAATGAACTATTGTCCTTTTGAGAAATAAAAAAAATATTAAAGTAAATAAATTAAATATTTTGAAATTTACATTTGCTTCCTGGTAAATAATTGTTTCTAGGAGAAAGTATTTCATAATATAAAGCAAACTTTAAAAATATTCAGATGAGACGACCTTAAATATACAATAAGTTTCAAAATTGAGTATACTCTTTAAATGTTTACAGTATTTAATCAATAACAGACTAAATTTCATTTTGAAAATAATCGAATATTCTCGATCGAGTGTTGGTATTCTTACCCCTCCCCTAAAGTTGTGGGATTCAATTTATTCTTTTCTTTTCGAAAATTTAATGGATGCTACACTTCGTCCAAAAACTGTACCACAAAATTGAGTTCACACTGAACGAATTTGTCGAAAGCAGTTGAACTTTAGTATATCCTTTAATGTTCGATAGAATTTTACGGAAATAATTATTTTTCTCTCATAAAAACTCCTGAAACAAACTCTAGAACGAAAGCTCCTGAGTAAGAGTTTGTTTTGTCATCAAATAGTGTAAAGATGTTAATCTTGTTTGAGAAATTGCTTCGATGACTGGGAGAACCATTAATGTACCCAATAAATACCTCAGAAATATCGGAAAACTGGAATTATGGCAGATAATCCCGAAAGATGTTGTCAAGAAATTGTAAGCGCTGCAGAAAAGAGGAAGATTATGCGATCAGTAAAGAAAACTCTTATGATAAGTGCCCCAAAACTCGCATTATCGATATCCTCAGAAACTGGAAGAAGGGCCTCAGCTGAAATTGTTGGACTTGTTCTTCATTATACAGGATTTCTCGGTCGTACTTTAATACTCAAGACACTTATTAGTAATGTCAATATGAAAAAAAGAGACTCTCTTTCCCCAAAAATATGTATAGTACAACCCCGGTTAACCCTTTCAAATTCACCACATGTTTTGTTTTGAAAATTACTAAATTTATTTCAAAAATCAGTGTTATACATGTAGCTGATGATAAATATGTAAAGGAAAAATTTGTCATTTTTTATTTTCAAGAAATTTGTGGTTTCACAGTGAAGCCAATGAACGATAACGGGCTATTTTTCCTCCTAATAAGTTAACATCGAAATGCAGATTAAATTATGTATTTAATTTATAAGTATACGAAAGTATTCAGGATATTCAACCTTCATAAAATTCAATATTATTTTCGAAGATTCAATTTTAAAAAATGTCAATTTGTGCATCATATTGTTTCTCTTAGATATTAAAAGCAATTTAGCTCTTGCAATACCAACATCTTTGTGAATACTAACGGTATTGAACTGGAATTTTTATATAAGTTGGCCTATATATCTGGCTCTTAAGTTATGAATGAAAAATTACGCTACATTTCGCCCATGCGCAGTGAAAAAGATGCTCAATGTGTGGTCTCACTGCGAAACCAATGAACGCGAAAGGGTTAACCTAACTAAACGGAGGGAGGACGTTTCGAATAACGATTTGTTTCGGTTAAGCCATGAACAAATACCTATTACTATTTTACAGCTAATTACAGTATGCAATTCTGAAATGCTTTGAGTGTAAAACGAATCCAAAATTCTCTTTATAGGATACACTTATGCTCTTTATTAAAGTTAAAATTACCTTTTCAGGACGAGCGTTCACCTCTCCACTAGACGTAGCCCAGCGAGCTCTCGAGTTCACGATTATTTCCCTGCAGTACATTTCGTGTTCTTAGATTTCCGATTATAGAGGAATTTCGGACAACCCGGGTTTCGGATAGCCCGGGTTTCTGTTAACCCGGGTTTCGGTTAGTTCAGTTAACCGGAGTTTTACTCTATTTTGAAACAGGAATCATTCTGAAACTCTATTCTTTACTGCGATGAAGGTCAATTTAATCTGTATGGGAACGGTGGATGATATAAAGCGTGGAATGGCCGCGGTGGCCAAGTGGTAAGGTCTAGGCTTTTGTACCAAAGGGTTCCAGGTTCGAAACCCGATTCCACTGAAGATCCGTCTTGCGTTGGACCTTTTGCACGTTAAATCACACGTTAGGAGCTAAACGTCCTCCCGTTGGCGTGGTGCGGAAGCTTGGAGACGGGGTGTCAGCTCAGCTGTCGTAGTCGTCATCTGACCGAGGTTCAAAATGGACTTTATGCACCGTTTGGGTTCGAGAGTATAGAAAAACAGCTGTGGCGGGATAAACAAAAAGATCGGCTTATAAGTGACTCAGAAATAAAAGCAGTTATGAGTCAGCTGTTTAAGACTGACCGCTGGCTGCCGCCGGAAGGTCACGTGTCGGAGGATGTGACGTCACATGCATAAGGTCCATTACGAGATCCGTCCTAAAATATCTCTCGTGTTGCTTCACAATAGGACGTTAATGTAAATAAACTAAACTATAAAGCGTGCAGGGAAGTTGAAAAAAGACTAGATTCTAAAAACACGTTAAGGACGGTGAAGAATTGGGTTGGATATAACTTCATTTGGGGTTTTCGGGGAACAGGAGTAGTAGAAAGTCTCGTATTCACTGATGGCATTATGGATAGGCTGGTATATCTTAACATTTTGCAGAATGACTTGGAAAATGTGCCGACAAACTAAGACTTCGGTGAAACTTCGTTTTCCTATAAGACGATGACTCGAAACATACGGTCATCGGTCAAGATTTTCAAGTTAAATTTGATGTAACAATGAAGAAAGCAGCAACGAAATGCACTCCAATCTCCAAGTTTAGTGTCATTAAAAATTTATGGTCTAAATTGGAGAAATCCGTCCATAAAAATGACATGACAAATAAACATGATATGAAGTACCTTTTAGGAGAAGAATAACCAAAATTTCAGTTGAATCAATAAAAAATGCCGGTGGAATAAATGCGTAAGTGACTTCAATCTGTGGTCCAGATGAAAGAATTTGAAAATGAATATTAATTTTAATATTACATCAAAATTAATAAAAATGTATTCTCAGTTTTGTGGCGTTGATTTTTCGTTAGAGTATCGTATTTATTTATTTTTAGAAAACTCTAATGACACGAAATTGTTTTCTTTGTGAATTGGAAGAGGAAGAAAAACAATATAAACAGTAAAAAATAAGATTTTCTTAAAATAAAATTTAGTCTGTTACGTTAAAATAAACTTTACACGTTTAGGGGCATAATAAATTTTGGGTTTGGCTGTAAGCTGAAATATTTTAAACTAAAAGTTGAAATATTTTAAACTAAAAGTTGA
>BGPR01005541.1:78787-92301 GCA_013235015.1 Araneus ventricosus | reverse complement strand
TTGGCTATAAAAGACATGTACTTCGGAACTAAAAGGTCTCTTCTATATCATTTTGATGAAAAAAAGGTAATGACAGGATAGCTGCCCGAATTATAAATTATAGTAAATCGATTACGATGGAGTCCATTCTCGGTATGTTATCAATTTCTAAAAAGTAAAATACAGTGGGGCGGAGTTTTCTTTACTTGATTTATTTTTTATGTTTTATAGGAGGAGAGGGATTATTTCAGAGAAAAAAATTCGATCATCACGTCGATCTTGGAGGAAGAATATTGAATTAGTGGGTATAGGAGACTATAGAAGAATTGTTCTCTGTTTATTCAACCAGTTACATATTATTAACATTTTAAAAGACATCAGAATTTAGTAAGAGTGAGTTAATTTTTCAATCGAGGTTAAAAGTCGGAATATATTCTTCAAGGTTGATTTGTTTCGTTAAATTAATATCCCCTTCAAGTTATTGCGGATGTACCGCGCGATTTTCATTGGTAATATAAGGGTGTCGTATTGAGGCAACACGAGAGGTATTTTGGAACGGAGATCGAACTTTTGCACCATGGTCCGATGTAGAGGACGACACCAAAGCCGGCATCGTTAGGGTTGGGGTAAACCTACCGGTTTAAATCGAAATCCATTTTTTTTTTTTTTCGGTTAACCGGTTTTTTCGATTTTTTTTTGTTCGGAAGTTCTGTGGCGTCCGAGAGATTAGTATCTACGTTGAATGATGTTGTTTCCGATGAGAGGTTTCGACTCACAGATCAACACATTGCTGAAAGAGTCTTTATGAGCAGATTAGATGATAAATATTAGCTAATGAAATAATTTCTTGTGAAAACAATGTTAATAAAATTTTTTGTCTATAATACTTACATTTTGCAATAATTACTTATTTATTATTATTACATATTGTATTAATAACTTATTTATAATCATTATTTATTAAATTAATTAATTATTGTATTAATACTTACTTATTGTACATTATTAATAAAAAATTCTGTCCACAAATGTTGCTTTAAAAACACGCCGAAAACCGGTTATTTTGAGCGGTTTTAACCGCTAGGTTAAACCGGAGGTGGAAAAAACCGGTTTAACTGAAAACCGGTTTTATTTTTCAATAACCGCCATCTCTAGGCCTGGTCAATGTTTCTATGTTAAGTCTACAGACGAAAACTTAGCTTTCACTCAGCATCGCCAGAATATTGTTTCAAGCTGGGGAACTGGTGAAATCCAGATAATACCCATTTCTATTTCCTCATGGCACCCATGGGAAGGGAAAGTGGGATGACATAACTGTGGTCGTAAATTTAATATAATGTCAACAAACCAGAACAGTATTACACAACTTCAGTTCTACTAATATCACTTAGCAACAAGTGAAGGCTTCACTATTCTTAGTTGCAAGTGGTAAATTCTTGGAACAGTATGTTGTTGATGCTACCTTAAAAAATTAACATCATTTAAAAATTTTAATATTTCCAACCGTTTTTTCATATATTTTATGATCGCATAGCGAACATCGGGTAAATTTAGCATATTGAGTTTTAGATTATGGTAATAAAAAGATATTGCTTTTTATTTTTGATTGAAATATATTCTAGATTTTTCAATGCATATTATATATAACCCTCATAAAATATGCTTACTTAGCATTAATTTTTATATATTTCTTTTGTGTTTCAACTTTTATTTTATTAAAATTAAAATAGAAGGAGGGAGAGATAATTATTTATCATATAAAAAAGCCAGATTTTAAGTTTATACATTTTAAGCTAATAGCTTTGGCAACTAGAATCATTTATTAAACAGAAAATCTAAAAAATAAAATTAAATAAAATAATGTGAAGTGAAGAGTTTGACATTATTTCAGTGAAAATAATATGCATGTTAACGTTTATATAAGATGACAAACATAGGGGAGAATACAATTCAAGTGATGATACACAAGTGAGAAGTGTCTATGCGCTATCACCATGTTTAACACATTAACTGCCGTATAGAAATGGCACTTAACAAACCGTAAGTTAAATATAGCTCGCACGACAGCTAACGTGTTAGCAGAACAACGCGCGATCGAAAATAATAAAAGAAACGTGTTTAACTGCCAGAAAATTGTGCAACTTTCGAACTCACACCAATTGAACACTCATTCATTCAGAAGCGTTTTCTTTTTAGATTCATGGAAACTGAACAGCTTCAGGAAAGAATGGGAACTCACATATCGGCGACTTGCTAATCTGGGTTAATTCTCGTTCACAGTTTCTTGTCCTCCGATGGAACATTCGAACGCCTGGTTTTAGGCTAAAAATAACTCTCTTGTTTATGCAAAATGTCGATAACCCTTTTTCGATAACAGATAAAACAAGAACTCTAGACACAATGTTAGCTTTGTATCACAACTGGCACGGAATTCATTCTAAAAATCATTTTATAAATTCGATTAACATTAAAAAAAATTTGAAAGAACTTTGATGTTAAGCAACATGTGCAAAAGGGATGAATATTTTGGAAAATTCCAATTATTTATGAGTAAGAATATTTTTCAGAAACATTAAATTTACATCGTTATAAGTTCACCGAAAAAGATTTTCATACTGTACGTACTAGACGTTATTTTTACTGCATTCAGTTTTAAATAAAATGATCAGATGTCCTAGCTTCAGATAAAATGTCCCGGATTTGACCCATTTCCAAATAAAGCGTCTAGGATTTGCACTAATTTCAAATACAATATCCTGCACCAGTTTGAAACAAAATGCTCCTAATTGTTCGTTCCTCCCCCTGCCCCCGACTCTTTATATTAACTAAATAGTTCATTAAAATTGTTTAACTAGATTCAATTTTTAAAAAATTACTTTCTGAAAAACTATCCATTTTAGCCTTTTCTATACATACAATATTATCGCACTATTTTAGAAAAAAATTGCAGTTCTCAATATCGCAATTCTTTAAGATATTATTCATTCACATTATGTGTAGACTCTTGCTATCATTAATGTAGGAATTGTATTTTTCCCGTCTAGCTTAAAAGCCTAAGGCCCCTTTCACATTATGCGGTTTAACCGTTACGGCGCAATTTTTTTTATTTTCTTTGCCGTGTCATGTTTGCTTTCACACTTGACGATTTGCGCCGTCAGTATTTGAGTGCGGTTTCTAATTTCATAGCTGTTTCAGTATGGATCGGAAGCAAATAGCAGCAACATGGTCTTGCACCCATCAAACAAAAGAAACGAGACTATAATCGCCTCACTTTTGGAGGAACAACGTGCAGATGAATGTCGGAATGTCTGTAGCATCTTTTGTTGAATTCCACAATCGAATAAAAAATTACACTCTGTGGCAAAATACTAACATTTGGAACTGCATTCAACCGACAAAAATGGTAGCTGTGACTCTGAAGTAACTGCGCTGCCTGTTAAATCATATATAGGTAGGGATGAAACGTCCTCCCTCTGCTGTGAGACGAAAGTTTGGAGAGGGGGTGCAGCTCAGGTGTCGTCCTAGTCATGTGACAGCGGTTCGAAATGACGAGGTCCGTCCTAAAATAGCCTTCGTGTTGCTTCAAAACGGGACGTTAATATAACTAAACAAAATCGCAAGTAACTGACACTTATTTTTAAATCTTAATCGTTTGTGTTTAAAACGTAAAGTGTTGTAGGCCCTTTTAACAACGAAAAAGCAATAGCGAAAGTGCGACTGTTTATTACTTAGCAAAAACTTATAGATTTTGTTTTTACCATAATTACATAAAATAAGTTCCTCCCTAGATATGGATTTTAAGGTCAGTGTAATAATTTTAAGCATTGCAAATGTATATATTAATAATATATTACGTAAATCGATTATACATAAGTTGTGGAACATTAATTTCATTTGCGCGCAGGATTTGAAAAAAAACTAAGCAACCCATTGCAAACAAATGTTATGAAAATTCCCTTCGAAATATCACAGCTTTAAAATCATTTAACATGGTAAATAATCAGATATTCTTTAATCACTTTTTATGACGTTAAAATAGTATACCTTTTTCTTGAAAATTATATGTAAGATACCACGCATTGAAAAAAACTATAACGCAATGCTTTGATTTTGTATGTTTTTTCATTGCGTTTATATAAACATAGCAGGGAAATTTCTGTGTGTTTGATGAACAATATTTTAAATATCCTGTGTGTAAGTATTTAAAGTATAAATCACTCACCAAACATCTCTTTATATTGAGATGGGTTTTGACTATTTCTTCTCAATTATTTAAAGTACACTCATGTGCAATATAATGATATATCCATGATTTAAATTTTCGAATAAAATCATAAAAAAAATCGGAAACTTTAATGGAATCTCTATAAAGAATTCAAAATACTAAAGAATTCTATAAGACTGTCGGAATTACTTATGAAAGGTTAAAAGTTTCTTGAAATTGCGACTTCAGAAATAAAACATATGTTGTTTTCTTAGAATTCAGTCATGATTATTCGTGCAGTGTGAAAGCGTCAGCATATTTTCATACATTACTACCAAGACGAAGTCGTAACGGCGCCGTTCTATTCAGTCACGCACGCGGCTGGTTCAAACCCCAACAAACGGACTCAAACCGCGATCGGCTAGTGTGAAAGCTCCCACTCATTTCTTCAGTTTACCACCAAGAGGCGGCCTAATGCATTCTTGCCGTAACGGTTCAACCGTATAATGTGAAAGGGGCCCAAGTTTAATTCCTTCTTAATATTTTCTCACTTTCCGAACAAGATCATTTGAATAATTATTGTGTCAGCGGAAAGATATCGGGAGTTAACGATCACGCGCTTTCTCACGGTGCTATTCACGTGATGCGTAGGTGTAAGCTCTCCGTTAAAACTGAGTGTAATGTTTGAATCTTGAGGAGATGACTTTTTACTTTCTCGTATACGAAGTATACAAAGAGAAAGTATTGTAATCGTCAAAAAATTCGAACTCGAGATTTTGACGAATCTACACGTTTTAGACCTCCCTGAGTCGAAAAACACAATTTTTGAATTATGTCTGTCTGTGAACACGATAACTCGAAAACTATTAGAGCTACGGGGATGAAATTTGGTATGTGATCTTTAAACGTAATTTGTAGGTTTCTATCAAATTTTGGACAAAATCCGTCAACGGGAAGTCTGTCTGTCTGCATGTTCGAGGTCATGCGAACGCTATAACTCAAAAACTTGAAAAGCCAGATGGATAAAATTTAATACACAGTTTTATCGTCATGAATGCAGGTCCGTATAAAATTTTGGGCCAAATCCGTCAAAGGGTTGAGTGTCTGTCGGTCCGTATAATTTACTTTTGAAAAGAATCCGTCATCTCTACACGCATGCGTACTGCTTACCTCTGTTCCCGTAATACGGTCATCTTGGCTCACCGCCAAATTCTTCTCGAATAAAAGTGAATTAATTATGGAGTGTTTTCTTTTAATTTTTCTTTCACGCCGAAACATTTTCAAGAGTTGCATATTTGATTGCGGTTAGTTTTATTTTGTATATTTCGTAATGCATTTTTTTCTGAGTGGATTTTGCAATATTTTTACTCTGACAGAACGAGAGTAGTTGTTAAAAGTAAAGTTATAAAGTAACAAACCAAAATTAGTGTCAATTGATTCATCAGTTCTGTTTTTCATGCTTTTTTAATTTCTTAAGCACTCTGCCAATGTGCATGATATTTTCAACTACAACTATCGGTAGTAAATTTGTATAACAATCAGATCGGAGATATTGCTGGCAAGCTAAAAGGCTGCTTAGATGTGTGCAAATCTTTTAGTAACTAACATTAGATAATTGAAATTTGGTATGTGGTCTTCTAATTTATCCACGCGGTGGGAGGGGAAACAGCACCTTTTTGGGGAAGTATACGAGAAAGTTTAGGGGAGGCCACTCCCGCTGGTTGAATTCAGACATGGTAGGTGAATATAACGAGCTAAGGGGGTCTTTTCCCTGTTAGCACGGCGGCGATGGGCGATGGCTGTAACTAAACCTTTAAACGAGGTGCAAGTTGATATGTAACTTAAGTAAGTAACAAACCCTAAATTCCTCTTGTCTAAAATGTAAATAATACCTGTGTAAATACCTTTCTAATATTTCGTGTTTTAATAATAAATACTTTAGTTTCATTTACCGTTTCTCCTTCTTTATCTTTGGTGCATTTACCCCTAGAGTTCCCATAAGTTAATAATTTTCTACAAGTTATGTCGGTTTCGGCCGAGATCAATAATATTCCTATAATTATGGTTGCTCAAGCCGGGATTTGAATTTTTCTACATTAATGATGAGTAAAAAAGTAGAAAAAACACCAAGTAGTTCAGAGCTATAAAGACACAGAAAAAAATTTGTATTCAATGCGACAACAATCTCAACAATTCTTCTAATAATGTGGAAAGTAACACTGTCACGGAGATCTCGGTGATTAAAAAGTGAAAGTTGAGGTCTGGGGCACACATGCGACTTGAGTAGGACAAGTCATTAGCGACACAATGCCGGAGAAGCGATTAGCGACGTGAAGTACATTCATAGCAGTTGCGTACTGCACACATACCTCCAACGACGCAGAAGTATCGGACAGGTAATTACCGACATTTTTGCTCAACATTTCACCAAAAGTCGGAGGGAAATCGGGTGTGCACTACCCAAATGCTATCAATGTACTTCTCGCCGCTAATCCATTGTCCGACATAAATTGCATGTCCGCACCGTACCTGAAAGTTGTGGGTCAGAATCTCGTTCAGAAAATTTGTTCCGAAATATTTCGCTGTGTTAAACGGACAGTTAGAGAGAAGGGGAAAGGTCAGCAAAAATTTCATAAGAAGATATTAAGTCTCAGATTTATTAAATACACAATTAAACGGTCATTGATTCATGGCACCGGTCCTTTTCACGCACCATAAATTTATCGCACCATAGAAGCTATTACTCTTCCTAAACGTTTCTAATTACTGGAAATAACCTGAACTGGTACCACATCAGTCTCTTCTCGGGAAGATTGTGTTTAGATTCATTGAACGCATAACATTCCATTTTGTTTTGAGAAACATAGAGTACAAACTAAATTGTTGGCTATCAATGCGTCGTGTTGGTCATTCTGATTAGTAGTTGTTGGTTGGGTTGATGGGATTTAATAGCACTGAATCTTGGTTGGATAGACTATGCCAAAACACAGTTGTAGTAAAATTCAAAATACTAGGTATACTTAAAGTAAAAATGTCACATTTGATATCCACACTAAATGAATTTGGATCAAAGAATAAAAACCAATTTTTCTTTAACCACTTAACTGAATAGTTTTCTTTGCTATCTAATAAGATGACCCCTCCTGTTTTGGAAAGGGGCTGTCGTTTTCATTCATCTAAGAAGGCATAGGATACCTAAGATGTTTATGGATCCTACATATTTTTTGTGTCAAATTATAAAGCTAATTACTGATTCAATTTTAGTTTATAAGACTAAAATTTCGATAATTCGATGCACGAGTATTCTCGGGCTGTTAAGTTCAGCGGTTAAAAATAAAACAAAGAGAAGAGGTGGAAGTTTGACTGGAAGACTGCATCTAACATTTTGAGGGTAAACGCGATTTTCTACAACAGTCACTCCACGGAACTGCCAGTATCGCAAGTAGTGTTCCTTAAGCATCGATAGTTTTCTCCCTGGCGATACTATCGATAGGTGTTCTTCCAGTCGATAGTTCAGAAACTATCGACAGTTTCAATCGATTGAGTCAGTCAATAGTTTTGAAACTATCGATAGTTCAAGTCGTTAATTTTAAAACTATCGACTGAAAATACGCCTATCGATAGTATTGCCCGGGAGAAAACTATCGATAGTACCGACAGTTTTGAGAAAGTCGATACTATCGATTGTTTCAGTCGATAGTTCCGAAAACCCGATACTATCGACTAGGCTTCGATAGTCTATCGATGTGTAAGGAACACTAATCGCAAGTGTCTATCACGCAAATGAAGTAAGATCCCGCTTTCAATATTTATTCTTTTAAAAACTGTGATTACCGTCTCTTCAAAATATTAAATTTTCGACTTTTTTTCTGCTGCTACAATTTCCTTGCAAAAACTCAAATCAGTTCGAAAAAGATTGTCGTCGTGATCATATTGAAAGAAAAAGGACACGCTATTATAGAAGATGATTGATACACCCAAATTATAAATGATAACTTTCCACAGTCTTTAATATTTTTTAAAACAAAATAAATCCTAAAGTGATTTCTTTATTGACTCACAAGAATATATATTTTAGTTATAAGTATAAACAATTACAATATTGCTACCAGAAATGAGCTAATAATAGCAATATAGAAGCTGAAACGATCACACAGCAATCATTTACGTTATTTAATCCTCCAAACCTCGAGCAATACTTTACTTTTTCTGTACATTTTCAGTATTTATATGCAAATGCAAATAAATGCATACACTTTTGGAGTGAACCGAAGTGCTATATATAGGCAAAGTTACAACATATCTTCCACAAAACTATTTGGAATAACAGAGACGACGCGATAACTACGTTGCTCGAAGCAAGTTTAGTTTAATTAGAACAAAGTTCCGTCTTGAAGTTTTACAGGGGCTCATCATTTAAAGCCGTGGTCAGATGACGAGGACAACACATAAACAGGTGCTATTCTTCTCCAAACTTCTGTGCTACACCACCAGCAGAACGTTTGATCTTTGACAGATTTAGTCCACCAAGCCTGTACAAACGACAGATCTTCCGAAGAATGAAGTGTCGCACCAGCGACCTTCCTGTTTCGGAGCCAACGCTCTGCCACGAGGCCACCGCGGCCCAACCAAAGTTTTTTTGGCGATAAATTGCCAAATGTGGTAACCCAATGGCGGACGGTAACATGGTAAATGTGGTAACATGGTGGACGTTTGAAGAGTTTTCCATGATTTGGCGCCAGATTGGAAAGGGATGTACAGTATACTTTGGTTTTATCGCCACCGCGGCCCATCCGTGTCAAGAGGCTTATAATTTCATCCGGTTGTTAGTCGTAGCTAAGTTAGTAATAGGTTTGGAAAAAACGTTACCCTGGTTCTATACTGAAAAGCCTTTCAATAATTTTAATGGAAGGAAAGAAAAAAGACATTTATGCCGTTTCCATGCTATACTGTGACATATGTTTTTTAATGATATGAATATTTATGGCTTTTTTTAAATATCATTTCTCCTACAAAAAAAAGGAGGGGGGAGGAGAATAATTAATTGCATTTCTGATGATCATTTTACTTTCATTCTAGCATAATACTCCAAAACCTCACATTCACAAAATAACTATAAATTTATTTCAGTAGAAAAGCCAGCAGTCTCGAAAGAGCTTACTTTTTGGAAACCAATAGTATGGATCTTTCCGTTTTATTCCGTTGTTTTGGAATTTCCCCCTTAAATAAAATTCCAGCGAATACAGTTCGGATTATCAAACCGACGATCAATTTAACGGACTGAGAAGCTCTTAAAGTTAGAACTTCAAAAAGCACAATTTGGAAGGAACATGACAAAAGAAATTTCGATTTATTTCTAGGGAAAAGCGACAGCCCTCAAACAGGGAGCCTTATTTTTCCGATACGAACAGCTTGATCTTTCCATTTTTATTGGACCAGCCCTTCCCCTTACAGTCACGATCCTCGATGGTAAAACATTCGACCCGGAGCACCTTTTACATGCAGACCCATCCCTTTTCACCGAGAGAACCTTATCAGTAATGGAGGCCTACATCACTCGAAATGGCACCGAAAAAAACCTTTCCAAGTAGTTCCACTTCGTCCCAGAACTGCACAACAAACAAGGCACAGCGATCGAAACAACACACTCGGTGACATTCTTCCTTCTTTGTGACACAATGTAGTCACAAACAAAAGTGGGACTCTTGCGACGGAGAAATTCATTGAGAAAAATCCGAGAGCCTCATGAATAGAAAGAGGTCGACGTATGTCTCGAGGAAGAAAAAGACCATGTTACTTTTTTCCGGATTTGGCGTAAAAAGATAGCTTTTCTAGCGAGTAGAATGTTGTGCAGATATTTCTCTGAAGGACTTTCGAAAGTTTGTCACGGTACGAATTTTGACGCAAGCAAGAGATCCGCCTGAAAGACAAACTTTCACAAAATGAAGGACATAGCTTCTGCATGCCAAATTTTTCACCATTCGTGATCCCATTTCTACAGCATATAGAAAGTTTTTTCACAAAATTTTCTTGCGATTCCGAATATACATTTAATTCGGAAAATACAAAAGAAATGAAGTATTAATAAATAAATGTTAAGTTTTTTCCATTAAAGCTATTTTATGAATTTTAATGGTTTATTTTAAATTGAGATGATTGTCTTCTATTTGATTTGATTACTTACAAAGAAGCACGATATCGTAATGTTCAAGACTCCGAAATTATTTTACACTACACCATTATGGTTCCACACATGAATTAAATGTCCCGGATTGTCCCAAATTTTACAAATCAATAAATAGACCATATTCGAAAAAATGTTGACTAAATTTAAGTGTTAAAAAAGTTAGCTTCTGAATAATATTGATTTACAATATTTTTTTATATAGAACATGGTCACCCTCACCCTAACAAGACCTATGTGGAAGACTTTTGCCTGAAGGAAATACACAATTATCAGCAAAATGTGTCTAATATGTTTCCTCATCTTTTCCTATGGCTTTTTTTAAATTTTTAATAATTAACTATTTTATTGATCCTGAAAATGTTTTCATTTATTTGTTTATTTATTTTTTGGATTTTGTCCAATCGCCACGTCTTCCCCGCCAGTTCACAAAATTTGCCCATTTTAAGTATTGCCCAAAGTTTAGAAAGCCCTGATGTTGAACAAGGATTGTTAAACTTTTCCCATTTCATCAGCGATCCTATCCATACATAAAACATTTTTCTGCAACCCCAAGTCAGAAAATAGAATAGGTTTGTGCGCCCTTAACATGTTCCGAGTCAGGCCATTTTCGCTCGACATTTCATTCAGGCCATTTCATGTTCTGACTAATTAGATGACAGATTTTTGAAGATTGATATATTATCACACAATATTTCTATATATCGTCAACCCATAAGTAATTAGATTTGTTTAGCGTAGTTATCACATAGTGTACCATTCATGGCACACGTGGCGCTGGGATTAGTTTTAACTTTTCGATTAGTGTGTACCACGAGTACCATCGATGGCACACGTGGCCTGAATGGAAAGTGTAGCATGTACTGTCCATGGTACACGTAGTTCGGAACGTGTTAACTAACGATAAACTATAAATTTAACTTGTTGTCTTCCCACCGACCGTTGCAGGCCTTACACCCGATTGTATAGGTCTATCGGTGCGGGTCTAAAACAAAAATAAAACTAACGATAAACTATAAATTTAACTTGTTGTCGTCCCACCGACCGTTGCAGGCCTTACAGCCGGTTGGATAGGCCGATCGGTGCGGGTCTAAAACAAAAATAAAACTAATGATAAAAATATAACTAAAGAATCAGTCCAAGTTATTACAATTCTGAATTTTTTTTGCATTTCTTATTCAAAATTAAATTATTGATATACTGAATACATAAAAATTAATTTTTCTTAATGTCTTACTATATGTAAATCAAAAAGTTATATTAAATCTTTTGAGGAGCAAACAGATATTTCAACAGTTTCGCTGAAATAATTGCAAAATTTAATTAGAAAGATGAATATCTTTCTAATTAAATTTATTAAAAAAATTATCCTTAAAAAATTATCCACCTTATTAAAAAAATGAATTACACAACCATAATTATATCCATACTGAAGAGAAAAGACACGAATAAAAAAAGTTTATTTTAATTAATTAATTCCGGAACTTTCACTTCATTTTTATATGCAGGTTTTATCTAAAAAATAGTCTCTTCTTTTTCATTCATACATTACACATTCTCAATAAAAAAAAGTGTTTTCTGTACGTTTATCGAACATTTCAATGATTTAAAGCAACAAAATAATTTTTTTCCCTTTTTACAAGCAAGTAATTTCAGGGAATTTTTTAACGCCAGCGAACAGCACCGGACACCTTACCTCTCAACCCCCCCCCCCTTTCCAAAAAAATCCTGAAAAAAAGATCAAGCTCACTTCAAAAACAGCGAATACTCCACCAAAGTATGCGAACAGGACAAAGGCGGGACTCAAACTCTTGAATAGGATAAGACAAAGAGAAAAAAGCAGCGTTCGCGTGTTTTTACGCATTAAATTTCACTTCCCAAATGGCGGAGGTTATAATAAACGCATTCCGCGTGAACAAATCCTGGGTAAAAGAAATGAAAATATGTGCCCGTGTTCATTTTTAATAAAAAAGCATAAAGTTTTGGATGTGGCAAGTGATACCATAAAGTTATAACAATGAGTTGATAGAAACATCTGTGGTATACTGATCGTTTCAAAATGCCAAGACTAGCACTTTTGGACGATTTCAATTAGGAAAGAGGTGACAGGCAATGATTAAGATGAGCGCATTTCCGGAGTTCTTTGTTAGGTCACGTTAAGTACAGTAAGTGTAAACATCTCCCTTCATTTTTCACTTCGTTCCTATTTGGGTGAAATCAACTGTGCCTGGTACAAGCGAAAAAGCGCGAAGGGTTCCGGAATCCGAGAATCATCAATACTAAAGATTTATAAGACACAATTAATCGAGCTTCCCACAAATAGCTCCTGCAATGAATCTTTTTACTTTCTCGTATACGAAGTATACAAAGAGAAAGTATTGTAATCGTCAAAAAATTCGAACTCGAGATTTTGACGAATTTCCACGTTTTAGACCTCCCTGAGACCGAAAAACACAATTTTGGAATTATGTCTGTCAACACGATAACTCGAAAACTATTAGAGCTACGGGGATGAAATTTTGTATGTGATCTTTACATATAATTTGTAGGTTTGTATCAAATTTTGGACAAAATCTGTCAACGGGAAGTCTATTTGTATGTCCGCGGTCATGTGAACACTATAACTCAAAAACTTGAATAGCTACATGGATAAAATTTGGTACACAGTTTTATCATTATGAATGTAGGTCCGTATCAAATTTTGAACCGAATCTGTCGACGGGTTGATTGTCTGTCAGTCTGTATAATAGCATATTTTTAATCGCAATAACTTCTTAACAAAATTACTTAGATGAATGAAATTTGGAATGTGGCCTTATCTTAATTGTAGATGTGTCCAATTTTTGTGTCAATCTGTTAAAAAAATGGCGTTCAAATTGCATAATAAATTTTTCTAATCCGACTCGGGGGGTCAGTCCCCCACCCTCTTTTTGCGGAAAAAAATAAATTTTTATTTCATTTTAGCTGCCTAAAACTAGAAATTATGAAAGAATAATTGGGTCAGGGAAAGCTGCTAGCTAATTTTATAACTTAATTTTTAATTTTTTTTGTCTATGGGTACTTTTAGCGTCCATAAATTTTTTGCCCCACCCCCCTCTTTTGTCACCCAACCGCCGCCACTGGTCCGTTCCGCGTTTAGTTTCATTG
>BGPR01005541.1:32811-72165 GCA_013235015.1 Araneus ventricosus | reverse complement strand
GGACGCGTAATGGGAAAATAACTAGCAGGTAAATCCTGCTAATGAACGGTGATATAATTCTGAGAGAGAGAGTGTGAGCTCAGCAAAAAATTATTCCTGAGAAGAAAAAAAACTAAGTAGCAAAACATCCAGGAAATAGAAATAAATGATGGACGGACGGAAAATTTCAATAATGGTTCCCTCATACACAGAGCAGAAAAAAATATAAAAATGGAGGGAAAAAAATCATTAAAAATAAAATCTTCTCATTTTTTCCCCTTCTTATTGCTTTAGAATTGGATGCCCTCCAAAGAATCTTCTACCTGTGTCGAAGTAAAAAAGTTTGTGATCGAGTTTTGGATACATTAATTCTGGATGCCCCTTTTAAAGGGGAACGTTTTGAATTTTTAAATCAATACTTCCATACGAGGGTGCGCTCCAGAAGTAATGATTCATGAAAGCGATTTGGACAACTTCGAGAAAAGTTGAGAATATTTATCTTGATCAGAAATATAACAGGCGTGCGTCAATTACCAGACATTTCTCAACAGTGCGCCGATCAATTCTTTTAAATAAAGATTTTTCGCGGAAGATTCTAGAAAGGTACTACGATTTGGACCATTAAGAGACGAATTAAAATATAATAAAAGACAGAAAGCAATAGATAATGCATAAACTAATCCAAAATCGATTCGCTCTCGAGGTCTGGATTATTTGATATGTGATATTGAAGAAATAATATTTTTAACGAACACAACTATTCAATAAAAGAAAATCCAATTATTCAACAAAAACTTTCTGCAATGAATACAAATTTATGTACTTGAAAACTGGAAATTCTCCAACACCAGTACTTTGAATTAAAATATAGCATGCTTCAGAAAAAAAAACTCAAAATACGGAATTATTTTCTGCCCAAATCAGAAAAATATTCTGGAGAGGGTAGGTATCCCCCTCTACAAACAAAGGAATAGAATGATAGAACTGGCGGTTTATTAACTATGCACAATAAAGCACAGTTGCATTACAAACATTTCTCCCTTTCTTAGATTAATTTTAACAATAATTTAATAAAATAATTCATTAACTATAACTTTTAATTTTCAGTAGGAATGTTTTAATAGACAAATTTCAAAAACTTATATTTGTTAATTTATCAATTTAAACTAAAACATCAATTCAAAAAATTAGATTTTATCATGACCATTTTCAAAATTCTTTTAAGGAAATATATTTATTAAATTCAGTTTTTGAAACGTACTTTTATTAGAATGCTAAAATTCATGCAAATTAAACTTCTTTATTTTAATTGTTTTCTACTTTTTAGTCTTTAATTGAAATCCATTATTATTATAATACGGAAAAACTTGAAATCAATTTTTCTAAAATTCACTAACAGATGGCGCCGCTAGTATGGAATCAAACTTTAATTAAATTAATCGATTATCTTATTAATTTCTGAAAATATTAAAATAGTGCACTGTCATTGAGAATACACACGTGCACAAAATTTCAGAACTCTAGCACATAAGGAAGTGAGTGAAAAACCTATTACGAATTCCATCTTTACAAACATGAAACAAATCAAAAGTTAAATCAAAGTTTACAAAAATTTCACTTTCTCCATTTGTTTCTAGCGCTGTGGGCGGTTTAATGATAATATCATTGTGTTACCATAACAACCATATACCGATTTTCATGCAACGCTTTTAGCTTATAAAAACATACAACTTTTACAACGTTTTCAACCCATCTGTAAAACAAATTCTAAGGCCAAAAGAACCTGCAATTTTATACGCACTTTCCTTTTTTTAAGGCACGAAACAAAATCGTACATTATCCTATGATTACATAACTGCACACTTTTATTAGAAATTAAACCCCAATTACTTGGAAAAAGCAGAGCTATTAATCTCAATAATCTGCCTCGTGATTTTAATTCGTGCAGAATTCCAGTATAATATCAAAAATTTCATTCAGCAACAGAACCACACCTCGCAAAACTCGTCTCACACGAAATCAAAAGATTCGTCAAACCACCCAGAGATAAAAAAGAGCGAGCAGTATATAATTGCGAGTTTTCTGCTCCAACCAAAACCTTTTAGTTAGCTGCGATTTAATTTATTATCTTAACGTGTGACCGCGATTCCACCCTTTTCTTCGGCACGGAAAATACGTCTCACAGGAACGCCCCTGAAAAGAACCAGAAACATAGTAACTGTAACGTGCGGTTCTTCTCAAATGCACGCTTTCAGATGCTGCAGACACGAAACACATGGACGGAACGATTTGAGATAAGTCTCCGTTCGCACGCCATTTCGTTTTTCTTCCGAGGTACTGTACCGTTTTTAAGAAGTCTGGGACGAAACGGTGGTCAGATGAATGATCACCAGAACAGAAAGTTTTTGAAGATAAAACATAATAGAGTCACAAATCAACAATGCTTCTTTTCAACAGTGAATTCATATGGCTCGATGTCACGATTAAGGCGGAGACCTCGGTGGCCTAGTGGTAGGGTCTCGGCTTCGGTACCAGAGGGTTCCAAGTTCAAAACCCGATTCCACGAAAGATTCGCCGTGTATAGGGGACTGGTGCACGTTTAACCCTTCGCACTTGAGAGGTGACTCTCGCTCACCACATGGTTTGACGCGGAAGCGCGGCAATGATCATTGTGGGCCACCAGCCGCAGCCAAGTGCCTGTAGATGGCGCTGCCATCGCCAGTGACGTCAGAGTATCAAGCTGCCGAGAACAGAAGAGACGACGACGCGGTACGAGACGCATGAACGACGTGGGTTTTTTCCTGACGAAGACAAAAGACGACGATGTGCCATCCTTATCATATGACGAACTTGAACTGTTTCAATTGTACATAGCTGTAAATATTGCTCAGTATAATAATGTAAACTTAATCCTGATACTATCACCATTTAGATTGATGAACTGTGTATTCATTTATGGAATCAATCACTAAGCTTGCTTGATGACCGCCTACATTATTTATGTATAATTTCTTTCAAGTGGGTTCCTAAGCTATTTGGGTACAATCTTATGATGTGCAGAATGTCATTCCCTCAAATGAAGATAAGATTTTCTTATCTCAAATTAGTCCGTGGTCGCGGATCGGAATGCGTCCTCGCCCGGCCAAGAATGGGTCCTTTTTGACCCGGCATTTGAACAGCTCTTACATTGTTTCTCCTGTGTTGCTGGAGATATATTATAGTCGGGTCTGCGGAGACCCAGGCTTGGCTCGCGACGGTCGACCTTCCAAGATCAGTTCGAACTTGACAGTCGTGGCAAAAGGATTAATATTTAAGAAATTTTCTTCTTAGGCATGTAAAAAGATAGATAAAATGTTAAAATATAAAAGGTTTATACATTAATCTGTATGTGTAATCGTTTCAAGTTAGAGCTACGAAATTCACCAAGAACACTGAGAAACGTCTCGAGTTGCTGATTCGCCAGAGTGAAAAAGGTCTCGAGCGCAAAGGATTAAGGCCGGTGCACACATCCAATTTGTGTCGGACAAGCCATTAGCGACAAATTGTCGGAGAAGCGACTTGCGGCCTGAAGTACATTGATAACAGTTGGGTAGTGCACGCATACCTCCAGCAGCGCAGGAATATCGTATCGGATAAGTCATTAGCTACACTTTGGCTCAGCATTTTCTCTGGAGGGCGGAGGAAAAATGGAATAGAACCATAGGTATGTGCGCACTACGAACCAGTTCATGTATTTTACAGTTCTAATCGATTCTCTAACATTTTGTAATTAATGTCTTATTCGACAAAAAATATCGGATGTGTGCATTAGGCCTAAATATGACGTCGAGGATCAAACATCCTGCCATTGGTGCGGCATGGAAGTTTTGAAAAAGCGTTCCGACTCAGGCGTCTTCCTCGTCACCAGACCAGCGTTAAAAATTGCGAGGTCTGTTTCCAGATAACTCTCGCGTTGCTTTAAAATGGGGCGTCAATGCATGCCTATGTAACTAATGTATCTCACTATGTGGTGATCAGTTTTACTCGTCATCCCAATGGATAAAATATGTCAACGTTTGGCGTTACATGGACAACTTATGGTTTTGTACCATAAATTCCAATAAACTAAGCCTAATGGAAACCAAAGCAGAAAGCTCAGTAAACAATTTCGCATCTGATAAAACTCCAAGTTCTTGCTTGATAATTCTTATAAATCTATCATGAAGTTCAAGTAATGGGTGACACACAAACATTTAATACAACTACCTCGTAGGAGTGTTTTCCTCTCCACTTTCTCATAAACTTCCACAATATGGAACGTCTTGTGTTCAGCTTCGGCGCAAACTGAAAAGAATCGAGTATGCAACTTTGCGTCCGGGGTAAACTAGTAACATGCCGTCCTTTCTTTACAAGTTACGAAGGTCAAATAAACCTAAAAATATACATTTAAAAAAAATCACCAAAAATCCCATTTTTATAAGTAAAGAAATTTGCTGTTTCACGCCCTCGATCTTTGCAAATAGGCTGCGAAATAACGCGTCCACCACCAATTTTTCTTTCAAATGTCGGCAATTTACCTCTAAAGACGAAAAATACGAATTAATTATTTTTTACTGCACACAATGACCGAGCCGATCCTTTTCTTAGTGATAAAATTGTTTTGCTGCAAGTTTCATTCTGCTGCCCCTTTCGAAGTACCGCCCGGGCAGGGACGGACCGCCCCATCTAAAATCGCACACTGTATCAATTAACTTGAAGGATTCCTTGACATTACGCAATTGTTTCGTACATTCTGAGTTCATTTCCTTCATTCTCATGCTATTGAGTTGCACAAAAATGCAACAGTAAGGAAATGTCAGTACATTCCTTTACAGCTTTCGGGCACACATTCCCACGGATTCATTCCATCTATTTTGATAACAACTTCGACTAACCAACGCGGAAATCTGCAATCCTCGAAAACAATCGTCCGACTAAAAGCCATGCCCATTAACGACACACACTGAGGAGAAAAACAGACGCAATTTTCCAGCGAACATGACAAATTCAACAAAACCGAGGGTTCACTGACCGCCCAACAAAAACTAACTGACCATCTAGCGTGGTGCGACCGCTGGTAGTCGTCACCTACAAGAATAACTTTTGTTTTCTCCTTGGCCGAATTGCAAGAACATGCTAATGAGAGCCCATTCTCCTGCGAGAAAAAGAAAGGATCCTGTTTGCTTTTGCCGCTCCGTCGGCCGTCTCCTGGCAACCTCGGGTTAAAAAGCCGAGTTCCACCTTTCCCAGCTGTTGGTAATGACCTTCGTTAGAAGCGTTTTCGTTTTCAACGGGGTGTTCGGAATGGCGTGATTATGGATGTCACCTCGTGTCTCGGAAGACCGTTACACTAATTGCCCGGGGATCGATGCGGAAATATATTATTCATACAAAGTGAGAGAAGGAAGCGTGGAATAATGAACATTTATTCATTGTTTGTTTTTTTACAAGCGAGAATCAGCACCGGCTTGTTTGCATACCCCAAACACAGAGAAATGGAGTTTCTTGTCATTCTGAGAAAACTCTAATTCAGGGAAAGCAAACAGCAAGATTCTTTGAAGTTCTAAGAAAAGCAGAAATTATCATTATTATCAAAATGAGCAGTGATTGGGGTGCACGGTCTCCACGGGTCACAACCTCCGAACCTTATAATTAGAAGAAAATTTGGGCATAACTCGAATTGCTTTAACCTAATAAATGTACTTTCCGAATAGGGCTGGAATAAAATAATCATTAGTTATTACAGTTACATGAGAACTTCTAGCACACACATGATGTATTAACTAGCAGAAGCTCATGAATATTTGACTACGCCATCTAACAAAGAATGTTTCTCATATTGATATTGGACAGGATTCAGGCCACAAAGGGTATACTTTTGATTTATAATCTTACCCTGGACAGAAAATCTTGTCTAATTTGGAATCTTTATGGTGAGTGGTCTTCGATAAAGTTCGCCATTTGATTCCGCATTCATTTCTTCCGTTTTGAACAGTTTTTACTTTCTAAATTAATTTTTATGTGTTTAAATATTATCGTTTTAAACTTCAGTTGATGCAATCACTTGAGGCTGTTGCATTAGTACGCTTTAAGATGTATTGTCATCGTTTTTGTCTAAATCTGCTGTTTCTTATCTATACTTTTCTTTCTTTTTTAATTTTAATTTTTGTTTAGTATATCTATTATTTGTATCTGTATTATATTATACATAGCTGCATATGCGCCTTTATATATAATAAAAAGAATTTTTATTAATGATTGATTAATTAATTTAATCAATTTTTAAATAGTATTTTCATTAAAATCTAGTCAATTTATAACTGCCATCTAACAAAGGATTTCCTTTTCCCAGTTGTTACATTTTATTTATTTATTGCTAGGAAAAATATTGGGATCATATAATCCGAAAATTTTTGCTATACCGCACGAGTGACGGAGTCAATTCATGTTACGTCACAGTCAATGGTAAACGTAACTGCGCCTGTCGTCTAATATAGAACTGCACGCTGGCATCAAGCCCTTTTCCTCCAGTAAAATGCGTAAAGCGCATATCACACGGACAGCTATGGCATCTCTTCTATGATAAAATTTTTTCTACTTCGGAAGATATCTTCTCCGCAGTGGTTATTTTCAAAACTGATCCAAAGTGAATGTCAGTAATTTTGGATCTTGCAGCAGACTAATTCCCTTCCGAAAGTGAAAATAATTACTCACACCAATTACTATTTTCAAACACGGAAATAATTTCGTATGCTAATTATCGAATGTTTTCAAACCTGGACGACAAATATTTGTAAAATTCAGGCATCCCCAACCTCACTACATTTTGCCTTCAAATGTGAACAGCATTGGATCTCGATTATCTCCATTTGCATATGGTTAGGTACTGATTCTATACCTACGGAGAAAAATAAAGAATTTTTTTTCGTTCAAGCGTTTCGTTTTATTATCGGCTCCTAAAATATTCGCTGCCAGTGGAGGGGGAATTGGTTCGTCGATGTAAACAACTAGTAATTCGTCATTAACGAATGTTGTGGTTCATTATTAATAACTAGAAAATTACCCGTCATGGTATGACGGGTGCAAATTGCCTCTTCATTCGAGAGATTTCCTGTCAAATTTGTCGCGTTTAAATAGATATATATATATATGCGAGAGAAATGTTTAACATTGATTGAAAACTAATAAACATATGTTTTACGATAGGAAATATTTTTTTTATTTACATATTTCTTTATTCAAAAAACCTCTTGGTAAACAACATTCCTGTGAAGTATTTTTCGTTGTTTAACAATTTTATTATAATTCAATAACCACGAAATTCTCAGCTTGTCAAACATAAGTCAAAAGTTAAAATTTCAAAGAAATTCTTTTTCGAAATTCTAATCAAAACAAAGCACTTCTCTGCTTGTCAAATGTTGCCAAAAATATTATCAAATTATATCATTACGATTGCAATAAATAATCAGTTGCATCGTGGCGTCCAAATCATATCAGGCGCATGATATACCACTGACGTAATTTACTACTTTCTATTAAAAAATGGAAATTAATTTGAAATATGATCAATAAAATTTAAAATTTCTCGGGAACTATTGATCATAGCGAGATAAATTTTATATCAATCGATAGAAAATTTTATTTCACTATTTTAGAGCTATTAAATTTGAAATTAGAAACGACAATTACTCCTTTAAATTTAAAATTACTGAAATTTAGGTTCTGTAACAATGAAATAATGCTGTTTAACGTCTCGCAGTGCTATGGCGCGAGTTTTATTGGCAGTGACGTCACAGCGTTACCGACAGACAGATCTGGGCTATCATATTAGTAATAATGCGTAATAAGGAGTTTTAAAAATTAAGCTATGAATTTTTTGTTACAAGCTATTATTAAGCTAAGAAATTTTGTTACAAACTGTTATGCTTGTTGGGCCGCAAAAATATTCGCTGTGAGCCGCATGCGGCCCACGACTTTGACACCCCTGCTCAACAAATATACTACGAGATATCTCGTAGATGGCAGTGATTGGGTTAACAGAAATCGTGTAAGCAATCGGATTCTTATATTTGAGTTATATTGATACAGTCAACAAATCCGACCCAGAAATCGCCAGTACGATCCAGATTAACTTTTTGAGGTTGGCTGAATTAAAAAATTGTCCCACCTTCAGCATACCTTTTTATGCATGAAGGAATATTTTTAGCCTACCTTGTGACGAATTGTGACGAATTTTTGAGTAACTTGGATTTTTTTTCGCCTTAACTTTATGAGTTCTAACCCGCCTCAAACCGCCTGACAGAGGCCGGTCTCAGGCGGTTTCGGGCGACTGAGTGAATTTTAAGGGAGGAAAGTAGTTCCTTTCCTTGTTGACAATTGATCGCCCAACCTTAGGTGTCGTCCTCCTGGAATTTCTGTAAAGAAAGGGAGGATTCCATTCTGTTTTCGTGAACGAAAATTTGCTCCAGTTTTTGAGCTACTGGAATTCTCACTCTAGCCGGGTTCAGAGTTAAAATCGTTGCCTCAAAAAATTAAAAGGAATATCATTCGCGTTTTCCAATCACAAGCTAACTAATCCTTCAGTACAGCAACCGATCAATAGCATTGTAGTACAAAAAACAGTCAATTAATTAATTGCGTTATCTGTTTGTGATAGAACAGAACGCAAACAAAAATTAAGGTAAATTTCTAAAAGTTTCGAGACAATATTTATAATATCTATTATAATTTATAAGTTTCATCGGACACAAATTTCAGAAATAAAATCGGCATTAGAAATTAAAATACAAGATTTTACTTAGCATTAAAACAAACACCCTAGGATATTTACTCTATATAACCGCTTGTTAATACACTGTTCTGAAAGTTTGCTTCCAAGAAACAGCTTTCCTTTCCAATTGAACAACCCCTTTTATCGAGGATTCTAAGAAAATCAGATAGAAGACAGCAGACCATTAGGGGGAGTGAGGAAAAAAAAGACGAGAGCAAACACCTGCGCAGGGGAGGAGAACCTAATGAGATGCAGATCCTCTCTGTCGTCTTAATTACACGATGACGAGGCGGAAAGATGGAGGACCTTCGTCAAGAAGAAAAATAACGATTCCAATTTCTCACAATAATGATTTCACCTCTTCTTAATGTATGCAAGGAGTGAAAGTTTGCAGATACGGATGATCAAAAGAGTCATCTTTTAATCATAAACATTCAGGTGATTTCTCTTTAAATATTTTAACGAGATCCACGAAATTCCCAGAAATTAATCAAAATCGATGCGAAAAGCTTTCATATTAGGACAGAGAAATAAATTTCTGGAATTACGTTTTAAGGAGAAATGCATATTCTGGGAAAGCGAAGGTAGTTTCGCAACAATCTTTTTTTTGTTGTTGAATATATTTTTTTATGCATTAAATGACTGATTAATGTTTATGTTTCGAAAATTAAACTCTAAAAAGAAGTTGTGAACTCATTAAAACTGAGAAAAGATTGCTAAAAAATTGATGCTCTGTGGACAAATATAAAAAGAATTCCATGAATTAATTAAAGAAAATATGTGACCTTTAAAATGAAAGAATAATTTTCAATACGAAAAAAAAAAAAAAAAAAATGTTTACCGGGGAAAAAACCGAGGATGGCGTGCATGTGACGAAATGATGATAAAAAGTAAATAAAATAAATTTGGAAATAAATGCAAAAAAATGTTATTGTTTTTCAACGCCATCACAAATTTAGTACAAAATACAAATAATATGGTGATCTATGACCTGAAAAGGCAAGGCAGTAAAAAAAATGTTCAGTTCATGCTTTAGAACGGTTAGATCATTAATATTTCGCTTCTGATAAGAGGGAAAGGAACAAAAAAAGAAACATTTCTTTTGTAAAATACCACGCATCATGCATTAAACTTAATAACAGTGATAGTAACTTTAAAGAAAAAAAGAGAAGTTATATAACCAGCACACTAATCATTTAGACCTATCTTAATAGAAAAAAGTAAAATAGCAGTAAAATGAACCTATGGAAAACAGTAAGGTTTTTTAAAAAAGTCTATGATAGTAAGTTGCTTGCCTAAGGATATTTTCTAGGTTTGTATCATGCCATGTCATAAAACAGTTGGTGCATCCTTTTGCTATTAATGTACAGGGTGTCCGAAAAGCACTTTTAAAAATTGATTAAATATAACTAGCACACATATATATACCCTTTAATCAATAAATAAAATGTCAAAGTTTTTGTTTTTCTCAATGAAGCCCACTCTGGATGGTATCAAGTCATTGATATTGTCCTTCTCGCCCTAAAAAATGGCGCAAGTTGTTGCGAGGTTTATCGGATTTGAATGTGTAACGCAGATACAGTGTCAATTTCGGACTTCATACAACCAAAATTAATCTTCAAAGAAGATAATTTAAAGAATGGCATAACAGATTTATGCCCATGTGTCAATTCTTCAATGTTTGATAGAACTGGTTGGAAATCTCTTGCCGACTCGGATGTGTTACCTGCGACTAATGGTGTACACGCTGGAATGTTCCAAATACTGTAAAAAAAAAAAAAAAACCCCAGATACTTCTGTTATTGAATGCAGAAAACCGCATCTACATATATCTCCTTGTTTTCTTTTAATATTTTTTTTAAGTGTAAAGAAACTTTTTGGACACCCTGTACAGCAATTCTTCGATTTAACGGACAAAATTACTACTACGTTCAAAAAGGTCCAACCCTAAATAGTCAATGAGAGAATAGAAGATTAGGGAGAATGGGGAGAGGACGATCAGAAAGTTGTTCAGAATATTCAGAGGAAAGACCAGACATTAAGTCTTTTCTCTACCAGAAAACCTATTCCATTTTTAAATCTTGCATGGATGTCTCACCTCTTACAGTCATTCACATGATTTTTACTTTGTCGGCATATGTTACTATTATTTTTTAATCCTTAATCTGCCCTCTTTTAATGATTTGATTAATTGATTGGTATCATTTTTCTGATGATGCTGCACTTGCGCAACAATTAAATTGCTTCTCCATTATTCTGTCTTTTAGATATTCTAACTTTTAACTTTTAGATATTCAATTCAAATTTTATGAAATAATATTTAAAATGACCATTAATGACTATTTTCCGCAAAACAAGCGAGAAAGTATCATGTGATAGAGCAGTAAGAACAGGTTTCATCTAGTTCATACCTACAGGCATGTCGACCTTCGTGATTAGAAGTATTTTAAAACTAGTCACAGGGAGTACAAATCGGAGGTGTCTCCATCACGACAAGGCCGGTGTCTGCAGGTCTCTCATGGTGAAATTACCTGTTCAAAGCAGCGCTATTTCCCACCCACAACTCAGCTTATTTCCGATCTGCCCGTGTGATTTTCCCTAGATGAAGAATTTACCTGAAGCAGCAACGATTCTCAGTTCCGAAGAAGGACGAAATAGAACTGGAGGAGGTGGCAAAATGCATAGCTTGTAAGGGTAGTTACTTGCGGATAACACGGCAAAAAAACAGTGTCCAGCTGTATATACTCTTCCGAGTTGACTCCTGTAGCATCACGATCGCTGGCTGTGTATGTTTTGTTTGCATCGTAGATCACCTGACTCTAGTGATGTCATCTCTCATGAGCGAAGAAGACTTTGCAGTATTTAAATGGGCATCTCCAGCTGCTCATCCCAGATTTTTTGAACACGGGGAACAAGTTCGACAAACTATTGAAAACCCAAGAAAATGATGCAAATGATTGGATGTTTGGAATCCTGAATAGTTTGTACAAGTCTGATTGAAATGGTCGGTGTATCCCTTTTGAGCTCCTGTTGAGGGTGAAGGAGAAAATAAAGCTTTCTGCTCTGATTGGGACCCGCGACCAGGCGACTCGGGAATTTCCCTGCTTACGTGGAGGAGAATTTGGGTGAGAGTCTGCGACTTTGAACCTTCCAAACAACGTGCCTCAAAAAACTAGAACATCCGTGAATGACTTGATCTTAAATTTTAGACTGAATTTAGTGTTACAATCCAGTTCTTGGGATAAATATAGCTCTAGCCTTCTCTGTGAATGCTCACTTAAAGGCGCTGTTCCCCTTCGCTCTCTCACTTCTTTTGTTCGCAGCTTCCAGCACGCGTGGTTTTACGGATGTGGTTACTATAAATTTCTTTTATTAACCTTGCTGTCGTTTCTTATTAAATAAGTATTGTTTTAAATCTGCGCCTCATTCTTGTGTCGTCTAGTCCCTTCTGATAAGAATGAAGGTGATTAGATACTAGGTGAAGTGGAGTTGACCCATAAAGACTCTACAACAACGCCATCACCCAAATACGGTAGACCACCCTACAATTCCTATAACTGAGGGTAAGCTTAATCTTTCTATCCTTTTTTTTTCTCGCATGGATTTCATAGAGAAAAAGATTGTAATCCTGTCAAATTTACTGAAACTTGATGATTCTCCGCATTTTAAACATCTACGAGTCCGAAACCGTTTTTAGGAGTTAAACCAAGGTCAGCAACCATAACCCAAAACGCAACAAACTAGAATGAATGAAATCTGGTAATGCGATCTTCATACCAAAACCACGATTTAGAACTTTTGGACGACATCCGCTAAAGATGTCTATTTATTTATTCTGTCCGCATGCATACACTACGATAGCTGAAAGGAAAAGGCCAAAATATATAAAATTTGGGTTTTGGCTTACGAGAACGGTAGATATGTGTAGAATTTTTACAAAATCTTCAAGAATAATTGTTCGTCTGTTTCTTGTATGATAATGCGAGATACCGGTAATGTAATGGATTTTATTAATGAATGGCGAGTGATGTGTAGAATTTACTTTATAAATCTTTAAAATCCGTGGCGCTATTTCTCGGTGTGATAATGAGATGAACAAAGGAACTGCATGGTTTGTATTACTATGAATCGTAAGATATGTGTAGAATTTTTTGACAAAATCTTCCAAATAATTGCCTGTCTTTTTGTATGATAACGGCTGATTAGTGTATGCGAATGCATGGTTTCATACTAGAACGGCAGGATGTTTAAATCTTTCGACAAAATCTTTCATAAATGATTGTCTGTCTATCTTGTATGCTAATCGAGAACTCAAAATGGTATCGTATATATGAGAGGAGATTTGATCTCTACAACGAAATTGTACAGTGTCTACATTGATATGCAATAATTCAAATGTCGACTGTCTGTTTGAACCTTGTGTATGTGAGTCTATAACCTTAAAAACACAATAAGCAAGATAAATGATATTTAGTATGTGGTCTTCACCTCAAAAACTGTAGATCTATATTCAGTGGCGGTTCGTCCATCAGAGCTGCAGTCCCCCCTGAAATTATTTTCAAAGATTGCATTTTCGTTTTAATTCTAATTGGCTTACTTTGCCACTTTAAGATCAACGAAAATGGCAAAAAAGTTTTAAAAAATGTAAAAGGACGACGGAAAATCAATCAAGAATTGAGAGAGAGACAGACCAGAGCTGCTGCAAGTTTTGCCCCTCCTGAGGATCCGAGATTAATGCTATAAGCAAAGCGAAGCGGGAGAAAAGCAATCCTTTCTCCGCTTGAAATTGCATTAATTTGAGCAGCATTTTTCCCAGCTCTCGCTTGGCGCGACTTCCTCATTTGACTTTTTTTCGCTTTTTCTCAGTAGTTCAGTCGTTTTTTTAAATCCAATTCTGGACGAGTTGTAATTTTTTGCTTCCTTATGTTTTTTTGTGGTGCTGATTACAAATCTCAGGTTTGCCACCAATAATTTTTGTTGGAATTTTAGTTATAGCCAAAAAACATGAAAATTCTTTTCCCCAGTTTTTTGCTTATAACTCAAAAACTCAATTTTTAGAATATAATCATTATATAATCAGACATGACACAGGCTTGGAACAAAAAAAAGCTGAACTTCATAAATAATGAATCGTGCCAAACAAATACCCAGAAATAAAATATGTATGATTGACTGAACAATAAAATCAGTAAATTTCTACACAAAGTGCTTGAGATGTTAAAAATATTGTAGAATTATTATATAAAAGAAAATTAAGAATGATAAAATCCGATGCCGAAAAAGCTGAAATCCGCGTTTCCTCGGAAATGTGTCATGTCTGTATATATCAAAATAATCAGCACAAAATTAACTACAGCTTAGGTCTATACAACTTTTGCAGCAATGCTTGTTTCTGAGCTGACGAGCCGCAACTGTCTATATTAAATTTTGCACTCAATCCGTCGAAGAGAAGAGATCCAAAATGTATATTAAGATCCGTTCACAATATTACGAATCTTAACAAAAAACGAGCTGTACTATTTAAATACACTAGATAGTCGAATACTTCCGCCAGTTTGTATTTAACATTTGAAGTGATAACAGCGTTAATGCATGTTAATAAGTGACATAATTCAGACTGTTTGTGATTCAGTTCCGAAGTAGCCAGCTTCGAACAGATCAGCATTTATTAATCCTACGTGTATTTAGTTAAGTACTCCCCCGTTCTCAAGTGAATGTAGTTGAGAGCTTTATCGCATTTGGTTTCAAACCCAATACTGCATGTTTGGCTCATTTAATGTAAATGCCCGGCATAGTTACTGAATAACTGTTATGATGACAGAACAATCTGACCTTATTGTAGAATGTGTTCCTATTCATTCAGATTCAATGGATGGCCACAAACTGGAACAGAGAAACGGGATGAAATCTAAAACAATAACGGAAGCCCCCGGTCTTGTTTGCATCACATATTATTACAGGGCGGCTACTAAAATACTGTTCCACTCCAGAAAATAAGATTTGATTTTAATCGTTTGGTAAAACAATTTATATCTCTATATCATCGATTGGCAACTTTCTATTAGAACAGACGATCTTTTTCTGTAGAAACCAAAAATTTAAAATTATTTTATAGATGAAAGCCAAAAGGAAAATGGTAAAAGAACACTTTGATAGCGGATTTTCGGCAGGTTAAATCTTTAGACAATTAAAATGCCTTGCTTTTAAAAAGACATTTAGCTATAAAAATTAAATTAATAATTACTAATTGATTACAAATCGATTATTGGATATCAGTAGCTGTAAAGGCAGACCTGGGCCTGGTTGTCCACGCTCAGTTCGTACAAAAGAGCGCATCAAAAGAATTCACGAAAAGGTGCGAAGAAATTCACGACACTGCAGAACAGAATGTGAGTCGTAGAACTACGAAGATTATCGTAAATGAAGACATGGATTCTCGGCCTTATCACAAAAGGAAAGTTCAAGATTTGACTGACGCACAAATAATAAAAAGATTACAAAAATGCAAAAAATTGCTGAAAACGCACGGTAGCAAAAATACTCGCAGAATAAAACTATTTTGCACTGCACAATGTTATAATGCTATAAATGATGTCGCATATTCAGCAAGCTTTGAGGAGATATCTGAAAACCTTCGAACTGTTAAACACTTTCAGAAAAAAGAGTTTTGTTTCGGTTTTTGGTCTGCATTGTCGAACAATGGAAAAATGTATCAACACATTTATTAACACATGCTGACGGATTGTATTCCAAAAATAATTGGATATTACAGCAAGATTCTGCGCCATTGCACCGAGCCAAATCAACAAAGGCTTGAGTCTTTGCAATTGACCGAATTTTATCAAGCAAGAAGATTGGCCACCTTCTTCACCGGAACCTAGTCCTTTTAGACTATTGCATCTGGAGAATTTTAGAGCTAAAGTGATATGCTAAACAGCACAGAAGTTTGGACTCTCTTAAAGTTCCCACATTGCGGGAATGGGACAAATTAACTCTTAAAATTACCTCTTAGATAATGATGGCGGTCAACTAGAATACAATTATCTCAAGATAAGCTTTTATTTATGATGCTCATCAAAGCAGCGTATTTATTATTTTCTATTTTATACATCTGTAAAAGAAAATGGACTTAATATTTGTAACAGCATTTAACAGCCACCCTGTAGAAATACACTTAAATTCAGTACATTTCATATTATAAAATGGATATTAGTTAAAAAGTATACATATAAATGGATTGTAAAGACCTTCAATTACTTTCAAAGCACATATTAGTTCTATTAAGTAGCCATTTTCAAAGCCTATTTTGCCATTACACGATAATTTAGGCAAGTATATACAAATGGTACATAAATGGTAAGGACTCATCAGTTCTATTAAGTAGCCATTTTAAAAGCATATTCTGAAATTTTTTCCTTTCATAATCTAAAGGTTAATAAATTATAGTTCTGGGGATGAGAGTCCTTATCTGGTGAGGATTCGAGCAGAAAGCCCATTTCGTTCAACAGATGCAACGCCACTGGACGTTGCATGCTCGAAGGTACCACTAAGACGGCGAACAAAGAGAACAAGGATATCTGCGAGACCCAGAATCAATTGCAAAAACGAGAGAGAGAGATGCGGCTTTCTCGGAATCTCATTCAATTCGACGGCAAAGAAATCTCATTCGCCCGTAATTTGCAGATAAATCCACCGTCTTCGTTCCTCCTTTTGACAGCATTTCGGTAAGCCCAGAGTCTTTATCGACCACGACAACTCATAGGAGTTTGTTGGGGGGTGTGCGTAAAAATTATTCGACCAAATAATTTTATTATAATTGTTATTTCGTTTATACCCAAATTGTAAATATTTTAGCTAATACCGTAATGTTTATGCAAAATGTAACTACTTCATAAATTCCAAAGACGTAAATGAGAAAAAGTAGAAATGAATTAAATCACGTATGTTTTGCGGGACCTAAGCAAAAATTATTCAGACAAACCATTTTTTTTCGGTATCTCTGAAAACCTAAGTTGTAAATGAGCTAGCTCATACATTGACATCTAATATATCGCAATATCAAAGACACAGAAATAGGAACAGTGTCAAAGAAGATTAGTAACAGTGATTTTAAACTAATGTGGCTTAAGTGCTTCTTCATAACTATTGTAGTTCTCTAATCAGTGCAGCTCTGTATCATTTTTGAATTTATTTTCCAGAAAGTACTTTACATGTAAGGAATCAAAACTTATTTAATCCTCTTGTGTAGAATTTAGAAAAAAGGTAATGAATTAAATTTCCACTACTACAGAACCTTTAAGCGCCGAATTTTCCCCTGAGAAAAAATTCCCACTTATGAAAAAAAAAAAAAAAAAAATTCTTGGTCAGTTCCTAATCACCCCCTCGGCACATATCGAATCGTGCATCTCCAGCGTATCAGGAACTATGTTAAATCCACTCAAAATACTTTTACCGGCGATTCCGTTACGGATACAGAACAGACACGCCAATTTGAGCAAGAGGCGTAGAAAATGAACCACTATTGTTCCTGCAACAAGCACGCTAACGAGTCTCGAGTTCAATAACACAGTTTGTCGGTAAGTGACGGGCTTATTTTGGCACCCGGTGGTTACGCTTGTCCAGAGGATTTGCCTCTTTGGGCGGTGATTTATGCGCCAAAGGAAAGCCTGAAAGTAAACTCTTTCCTTTATTTCACTCATTTTTCACGCTAACTGAAAAAGAACGCTCTTTTTCTTTTAATAAATACATATTTCATAACTCTTGGTATGAAAAGAACAAAAGGTTCCAAACCCACTAGGAAGAATTCTTTAAAATGCATTTCAATTGGACGGTATAAACAATAGAAAGCATTTCCTGAGGTACTTTGTCAAAGATGACATTAGTGCTTGCGACAAAAAATATCTAAGAAAATCGAGCTAAATGCATACAATACCAAATATCAAAGATACTTCTAAGTAAGACATTGAATTAATTATATTTAATTACAAAAAACAAAATATAGAAGAAGTAAACAATAGTGATAACAATATACCTTTTGCGAGCAACGCAGCATCATCCAGTGATTGCATTAACAATATTGTCTAAAATCAACTAACCAATTAAGATACAATCAAACAACAACAAAAAATTAAGTTAAATTATTTCACTTGTACTTGTTATTCAATTAATTAGATGGTTTAGTTAGTTCAGTCAGATTAAAGTCGTGTTTTGAAACATGACGAGGACACTTTTGAAACTTCGAATCCTAAATCAGCAGTGAAATTCTTGAAATAGAATGTGTCTACTCTGCGCAAGGATTTCTCCTAACATATGTTGAAAGGGAACTGAAATCGCTCAGGTATTTAAAAATAATTGAATTATTTTACAACTTATCTCTGCTAATAATAAAAGAGAATGTGTGCTGGCACTCTACAGGTCGACCGCTGTACCTAGAACTACGGAATTCGGCACAAACATATTTTGGAGGGTGGGAATGTGCACCTCGGAGTCCTTTTTGAAACTTTAATTAATTAAAAATTCAGCGAAATTTTGACGTTTTTCCTTATTAACTTCCAAAGTATTATAACACAAAAATCATTTTTTACACCATCTGAAAATGCAAAAAAAAAAAAAAGCCTTTTCAACGATATCAATTAAGTTGAGGTACAATTTTTTCTCTAATTTTAATAAATGTTTAAAAATATTTATTAGGCATAATTTACAACAATACTTTTCATTCTTGGAATGAAATTCAAAACATTTTCATAGTTAAAACAAATATTTATTTGCATGTTTCTCTTCCATTGTCGAAAGCAAAGGTCCTAATGGATTTTGCTTCCTCTTTTTTATTTCACCAATTTTTCTTCGAATTCTATAAATAAAGTCCTGTTAGATAGTAAACTTATTAGGAAATATATCCAGTAAGCTAAATAATTATGGTTGCTTAATTCTTTTTATCAGCACATGTACCTCGCCATTTTAATGTTGAAATCAAATGCGTATTTGTGCGAGGAATAAGAAAGTGAAGTTGGCGCCAACAATATACAATTAGATGTTTCAAAACACGGGCAGTTTCTTGACTCCATCAGGGACATTCATGTAAAACATAAAATAAAACAGAGAACAACAAAAAGAACACGGGTTAAATGCCTATCACGATTTGAAGTTTAAAATTTCTTTTTTAAGGGAACCATGATTATCAAATTATGCATAAGAAATTCAACGGACATTATATTTTCGGCGAACAAGCTGGTCGCCGAAGGCTGCTAATTTTATAAAATAAATCTGACAAACATTTTTCTCTCAATTTCTTTCTTTTTGCAACTTCAATACGCTTAACTGAGCTTCTTTGACAGTAAAAAATTCAGTACTTGGATTTGATCGGAGAGATCATGGCAAATTGCTTTTGTGAACCACATTCATGAAAGGTGATGATAGATAAAACTTTTTGTGATTTAACTCTTAGAAGCATAGAGGGCTATTTCCTGAACCACTCAGAATGATGCATCTTTTAAGCATTCTTGCTGAATAGCGCTTATTATAAAAATCATATAATAGCAAAAACACACAGATTAATTTTTAGGAATTGAAACAAATTAATAATATTTTTTAGCTTCCTAAAGCGCTAAATCAATCCTTACACTCACACGTGTATAATTATGCATCTTATTATCTTTTGAGCCCCAAAGAGTTAAAGAGCTTTAGTATTCGTGTCAGCCATCTATTTTTCATTTACTTATTTTCACATTTGGACAGAGAGTCGAGTATCATTCCAAAAATAATAGAAACATTTAAGAAATTGTGTCCTCATATGTTTAAAGCGAAGATTAATCTCTTACTTGATCGACACAAAACACGTTCCTATCTATAAACGAGAAATATTCTACTTCCATTTTTATAATAAAAATAAGGAAGAAACAATCGAAACTTAAACGAGTCAGTGTCAAATCATTACACATTTTAAGCACCATCGCCAAAGCTTGACGAATTCCATATTTTGACGATGGAAGAGTATCGTGTAAAAAATCTGCCCTTTTCGCAACGCGGATGAATCTAACAACACGCATGGATGAAGGTCATACTTTCGGAATAATGACATTAAGGCTTAGTTAGCAACGAAAGTAAAAAAAAAAAAACTTGCACGGAAGTCCTAATCCTTTTAAAGTTCGACAACGCCGCTATCTGTTGTCGGAGCGCTTAGTAAAAGCGGAGAACTCTCGCACATCGCTGGCATAATCTCCAGTTGGGAGTAAAAATGGGATCTAATCGAGAGTTGATGTTCTCTAGGGAGAAAGTCAACACTCCGTGCAAAATTTTCGGGGAAAAAAGGGATTTGCGGTGCCCATTTCAAAAGAAGCCACTAATCCCAGCGCGACTTTTTCCATCCGGTCGAAAGCGGGAAGGAAAGGATTTTCAATGCACTTCAAAGATCGTGATACTTGCGGGGATTTAATTTTGTGTAGAGAATTCCTTCAGAGATAATTCTTGTAACAGAAAATCGAGCAATTAAACGTTTAGTTTTACAAGCAACTGAATCCCTCCGGAGGGCAACCTCAAATATGGGGTTTAATTTATTTTTACATCCCATTTTGCGGCAACGCCAGGGCTATTTTCGCACGGACCTCGTAATTTTGAACAGCGGTCAGATGATGAGGCGCCATCTGAGCCGGCACTCCCCCTCCAAACTTCCGAGTCACACCAGCGGGAGGACATCTGGCCCAGACGGATTTAATGTGCACCAGACCAGCTTAAACAGCCGTTCATCGATGGAATCGGGCTTCGAGCCAAGAACCTTCCGGCCGCCGAGACATTACCACCAGGCCACATCAAATATGGGATGAAATGTCGCTGGATAAGTAGGTGGGCTTTCTCTTCCCTGGAGAGAACAGCAGTGGTGATGTGGTGGCGTTGGCCACATCTCTGATAACGGAACGTACTTCTTAAAGCCCAGCTTCTACGGCCAGTGGTTTGTGGTTCATTGTCTGAAGTACGTCTTATCTCCCGTCACCCATCGGGAGGAGGGCACGACGAGATCGTGGATAACAAGAAGCCGCCAGATAAATAAGCGGGTGTGTGGTAAGATAGTAGCAATAGTGTGGGTTGATAAAACCTCCACTCCCATGACGGGACGTACTTCTTTCAGAAGAGTTTAGGCAGTGGCCGGTAATGGCTATTAGGACTCCGACCTCAGTTTCCGACTCCTATCGTGGTAACCGTTCTTCACTGGAGTTCGGATGTCAAGGCAGGGTGGGTTTAACTCCATTGTGGCTTACATCCCGTCGAGGGAACGCAAAAATTGCTGTTGCTCTAAAGGCGTTGGGGCGGCTCGATCGTTCCGGTGAAGTGTTGGTAAATGTTCGGACATTAAAGACCAACGAGTCAACGGACGATGACTTCAGTACAGTTTCTACGAACTGAAAATGGCCCTTTTCTTGATTTTGCAAGCATTTAGAAAACAAATTCAACATTCAAGTGAAACTAACAAAAAAATATATAAAAGTGCAAAAAAGGGTTAGTAAATAAAATGGTAAAAGAGCGACATATAAAAAGAATTTCGGAAACAAATGATTTAGATTTATTAATAAGGAAGATAGTTCTTTTCAAAGTCAGAGCTCTAATCGTCCACATAAATGCAAGCACGCTGAGGATCTTGAGACAAAATTATTTTTCCTTCTTTCTGAACGTCTTTCAAAACTTTCTTTAATTGATTCATTTGTACGTCGAATTCGATTTTTTTTCATTGTTTCGGTAATATTTACCAGCAAGGCTGAGAATCATGATTATTTCGTCGAAAAGAATGCTCAAACCAAATCGCTCTCGTTATGTTTGTAAAGTAAAATCACGTGATCCATCAATTGTTGCAGATGTTGTCATATCCTATAGCTAAATAACGCGTTTTGGAAGAGCCACACAGGGAAAATATTTATATAGATGAACGAGTCACATAACGAGTAAAATAAAAATATTCCACAAGAACATGCCGAACGTATATGATAATGGCAAATTAGGAAAAGAGGGATAGAATCTCTCAACAAAAAATTCTAGAGTGTGAATCGAATAAGTCCCAATGTTAATCAAGTTAAAACAGTGTCAGGTTTTTGAAAGTCGGATTATTACTGAAATTAACAGGATGAGATAATTCATGCCATACATTTGGAAAAGGACATATTGCTCCTAAAACACATTTTCCCGAAGTTCAATACATTTCGCAATACATTCCGCGAAGTTCAATACATTTTCTCTTAAATAGGTTCAATACTTTTCACATAAAGAATAACAAACGAAATCTTTTGATCCACAAATTGGTTAAAAGGAGATTTTTGTCCTGCTTACTGCATGCTGCAAACCCTATCCGTTGTTCGTTAGGCAAGGTTAGGTTACTTGGGTGTAAAGAGTAAAAAGCCAATTTTTTTATTTAAGCTGTGCCCAACAAAGGGGAGAGCTATTTGTAGTTCACATTGCAACATGCTCGTGTGCAGTTCGTCGGCCACTTCCATCGAACCTACAAAGTCGAATCTAAAAGCTAAGGCGTATTCCAAAGGGCTTCCAAAGATCCCGGCCCCTCCAATAGATAAGATATGACACTGCATTTATGATTCGCATTCATTCCCTATGAAAAATTGAAAACAAATACTAAAACGCTATTTCTGTCTCGAAAGTCTGCTTAACCGCAAAATAAAAGATCGTCTTCATCAATTCTTGCAGTGGTTGATTATGAATGGTACATGAAACACCGCAAAGTGAAAGAACAAATCTTCCTCATGGTAATCAGGTATTAGCTAGTTGAATCTCATTCACAGCGAAGAGCATCTGGATTACTTAAAAAAAAAATCGCCAGCACACCTGCCGGTAACGAATGCACAAGCAACCGAAAACAATCGAGGTTCTATCCAGTCGTCCGCGCCGCACGGGAAGCTTTTCAAAGAGAAAAGCAAAACAAATAAAGTTAAACATTTCCACAATGCCTTTGGAAGAGAAACAAAACCCAAGAACTTTTAAGCCTCACCGTCGGAAAGAAGAAAACAAGATGGATTGTTTCATATACGGCGGATCGGAAACATAAAAATGTCCTCCTTATCTTAAAGGCGCTTAATAAATCACAAATTTCTGTGTGTTTTCGAGAGGTTACAGCGCCATTGTTGAGAGGGAAATCTCTTCCACGCAAGCAGGCGGATGCGCTTTTGTTAAGTTCCCCCTCCCTGTCTTTTTTTTACAAAGCAATGTGAACAAAAAGTCCTTTGGTTTTCGAAGATTAATGACGAAAACACAAACAGACCCTACACGGGCTGCAAGAGGCAACAGTATGTAGAGCTTTACCTTGTAAAGTTTTGCTCTACGGAGGAAACAAAAAGGATGGCAATGTCTACAAGTTCTCGGGTTTCCAATTTTTTACCATGCTCCTGACCTCTCCACAGAAGTTTTTTGCTCCAGAGATAAATCTTCGTCATGGAAGAAAAAGGAACATATTTCTTTAAGTTCTGAAGAAAACTTTATTTGCATTGTAAGAAGTTTAAGCTAAAAATTATTTTATAGACCAGTGGTTCTCGAAGTGCGAGCCTCACAGAAGCGCTCCAAGATATTATTTAATTTTCACAAGTACTAAAAGCTCAGAGAATCTTAATTCCATTTGCTACTTTGTGCGAAGTTGGGTTGTCTGTAGTTCTTGTCATAAAATCAAAACACCACTCGAAAATCAAAGTGGGAAAGGAAAGGGGGACAGTTGTGTCCATTTTAATCCCACGATTTGAGAAAATGTGCAGTGATTAACAAGTTCATCCATTCCACAGATTATTATATTCATTAAAATATGTTCAATAAATTTTTATGTGGCCTAAAATGAGTTTTATTTGCTTTTACCTAACCTATACAAACATAACTGAGTATTTTGCAAAAAGGCACTTGCTGTAGGTTTACATAGGGCGCCGTGAATCATGAAAATCTGAATTCAGTAAGAGAGCCGCGAATCGAGAAAGTCTGTGAACGCTGCACTAAACAACACATTCTAACAAGAACTCAGTAAATTTGAGGAATTAAAATACTGACAATATGCAGCCAACTTTTCTCCAAAATTAACAAATTTCAAGATGCATTTTTGATTCATAAAATATTTTAATCCATAATTTCCACGTCCATTCAAGTTCATATGGATTATAGCTGCCACGACATCGCTTGAGAAAATTGAATAACGCATATTAAGTCTGCAACAGAATTCGATTTGAGTTATTACATAACCAACGCTCCGTTTTGAACTACACGAAGATGGGGAGGTAGATCTTGAAATTCCAATTAAAATCACAAGATGCGGATAACATTCAACCCATTACCCAATATCTGAACAACTACAAGAAATCCACGAAGATACATATCGTCACTGAAATTGCAAAAAGAACGTACACCAAACATTTCATTTCGTTGAAAACCACTAGTACAATTCCTTATCAATAACGTAGGTCAAATCGCCAACGCATATTAATGGTTTTTGTCACCACTGCTGCTTTATCGTATTGCTTATCATAGCAACCATCTTGCTTTTTGGGACTAAAGACTTGGCATCCATTGGCGATAGGAAGTGGTACTGACTAGTGGATTTCAATCCAATGTAATTTTTACTTTCTCCTATACGAAGTATACAAAGAGAAAGTATTGTAATCGTCAAAAAATTCGAACTCGAGATTTTGACGAATCTCCACTTAGAAAGTATACGAGAAAGTTTAGGGGAGACCACTCCCGCTGGTTGATAATGCTATCTTTTGCACTTTCAGAGTCGATACGATCTTCAATGTGAATCAGGATCACATGCACGAAACTTCGTTGAAACGAAACGTTGGGAAACGAATTTTCAACCACACCATTTTGCCACCAGACCTCATAACAGTATTGAAAATAAGAAAATCAGATTGATATTTTGTATAGGACCAAATATAAATTAATCCGAATTATCATAGCTATTACTGAGACCGTTCGCTACTCTTTACTAAAATGACTAAACGTCCTTCCTATATTAAAACGGAAAGTTCTGTTTTTCGACTCATTGTCTCGGATTGGTCTCTCCCCTCCAAAATATCTTGAGTTGATAGTCAGAAAATCACTTTACTCTTCTTTTTTACTTCTCCAATATAAAAATTCCCTTTGTCCGTTGATAAAAATGATGTTTCGTGTCCGTTTGCCCATTGGTGATGTTCCGTTTTAATGTTCTCCCCAACTTTTCCCCATACCTAAAGGATGGAGAAGGTCCGCGAGATAAATTAATATGTTTCCAATAGGATTTTAATTCAATATAATATGATTTATCAATTTTATAGTAATGTCTCGCGTTACTGACTACTTATGGTTTCAGCGAAATAACACAGAATAAGAATAAAAATCCTGAAACAACAAACCAATTTTTACACAGTTTCAACATAAAACATATGGTGCCGGAAAAAGAACCGAGCTCCATGTTTGCCGGGAGTTAATTAAATTTCCCTCAGAAAAGCTCTTCAAATATTCCATCTCGCAATCGAACTGTAAAACAAACGATGGAGCCAAAAAACCTGTTCGCAGCAGCAGTCGAGCGAACACTGCACACAACAAATACGTCCCTTTTTCGAAGCGTTTAGAGAGGAGTGCTTTCTTTTCCCCGTCAATACACATATAACTCGGTAAACACGGAACTGCGTGGGACTTTCTCTAATTGGACAACATTCATCTGCCGACTCGCTCTGCAAGAGTTACAATGAGTAAGAACAACATTCCGGATTTGGAGGAGGAAAAAAAGGATTTTGTGACAGAAAGTAAGATGCCGAGACACAATGTTATTTGCTCGGCGAAGATAACTTCTCTTCTTATTTCTGCAAAAGTTTTGGCATTAAGAGTGTCTGTGCCATTAATAAGACTCAAGAACGAAATCTACAGGATTTTATCTAGAATGTGGATAATACGTAATGCGAGCAATTCACAGAACTGGATTGAAAAATTAATGACTAATTTAAAGATTTGCCAGAAAATACAAAGACAACTTTTATAAATGTCTTAAGAAGGAAAATTAAGTGATAATAAAAATTATAATTTTTCATTTCTCTTTCAATTATATGCAGAAGAGATTAATTAAATTACTGGTGTTGACTCCAAGAATTGTCAAGATCATTTCGAGTCTGCAGATATTGAGAGTTTCTGTCAACTGAGAGCTGTCTTCAACTTTTATTTATATTAATAGAATTCTTCTGAATCGCAAACAGAGAGTGCTATTGAAATAATCAAGAAATAATTTCATTTGAAACATTTTTTTTTTAATTTTACAAATAAATATAATTTTTTCCTTTTTGTTTATCATTAGTTAACGCTTTCTTTTCACGATTTGTTTTCTACTTATAAGGGCAACGAAAAAACGTTCATTTCTAGATGGAATTGCGGAATATTTTTAAAGCAGTATTGTGCTGAAGATTTAATTGTTTATTTCAGATATAATTTTAAACGCTACATTATTTGTACTCCAAATTATTGAATTTAGTTTCTCTAAGATAACAATATTAAAGAAAAAATATATATATTCTTTTCGAAGATGTCAGCTTTTTAAATGTTATACATCAAAATGATTGCGATGTATTGAAAATAAAAACCAATATAAAATGAAAAAAAAAAAAAAATCAATAATAGTTAGGAAAGCCTTGGCACGAGAATTCTTGTTTCCAGAGATTACGCAAGTTGAGCATAAAGTACATACTACTAGATTCACGATTATATCTGAAGCATATAATACTTTGAAAGTTTAAAATAATGTATGATTAAAGCAGAACCCTCAAGAATGGAAACCGACAAGACATGACAAGGTTTCTTTTTACTTTCTCGTATACGAAGTATACAAAGAGAAAGCATTGTAATCGTCAAAAAATTCGAACTCGAGATTTTGACGAATCTCCACGTTTTAGACCTCCCCGAGTCCAAAAACACAATTTTGGAACTATGTCTGTCTGTGTGTCTGTGAACACGATAACTCGAAAACTATTAGGGATAAAGGGATGTAATTTGGTATGTGAACTTGACACATAATTTGTAGGTTTCTATCAAATTTTGGACAAAATCCGTCCATGGGAAGTCTGATTGTCCGCGGTCATGCGAACACTATAACTAAGTAAACTTGAACAGCTAGATGGATAAAATTTGGTACACAGTTTTATCATCATGAATGTAGGTTCGTATAAAATTTTGGGCCAAATCCGTCAACGGGTTGACTGTCTGTCGGTCTGTATAATCGCATACTTGTTAAGCATTCGTTTCAAAACTTATCTCCATGCGCATGCGTACTGGTAGCAATATCTGGTAGCAAGCGGAAGGATTACGTCACTTTGTCCTTGAGACGGAGTTTGTGATAGATTCGTTTTATCTCCTGTTTTGTTTTCGCTCGCTCGTGCCCTCGCATTAGCGGAGCTTGCTAGAGTGAAGAGCTTAAATATTGCTAAGTTTTAATACATAGGCATCTCTTTGAATATGATTCTTCACCTAAATATTTTACAATCACTATAATCTGCAATGAAAAACCTTCCGATATTCGTTGCATTCTGGGTTACAGTAGTTTCGATTTTTTTTATCCACGCAGGGGGAGGGGAAATGACAAATTTTTGAGCAGTATACGAGAAAGTTTAGGGGAGGCAACTCCCACTGGTTTCTGTTCTTTTAAACATGTCTAATATTGTACGAATTTATTTTTTGGTAAGTTTATATTTTAATGAACACCCAAATAAATTATTCACGCGTCATCACTGTTGTTGATTAGACTACATTCGATACACATTCCTCATCACCCACAATAACTGCAATAATTTCAGAAGAGTGGAATAATCACAGCACATAGGAAAAAAACAGGGTTTTTTTTTTCATAATAAAAAAAGACAACTTTAAATATCAAAATAAAAGTTTAAGTTTAGTTAGATTCACATCCTGTTTCCGAAGCTCCAAGATGGCTAATTTGGGACGGACAGGTAATTTTGAATCGTGGCCAGATCACGAAATGTTTTCAAAATGGAATTCCAAACAGTCCACAAATCAAGCACATCGGCAGGATATACGCGTGATTTCAAAGCCCTAAACAACAGAAAGCAACATGAAATACCAGACTTGCAAGCCCATCCATCATTCATTCATCCCAGTTAAACGCATGGCCAAATCCATCACCATAAACATCCAGGAAGACAGCTTCATATCTTGGCAGGCAATCCGTTTTTAGGATCCAAACAGCCCCGGTAATTATTGAAAAACAAACGCCGGACTCAAAAAGTGAGAGATGATAATGAAAACAACAATCTAGATGATGGCTACGGTCTTTCCAATCGTTGCTGATCATGAATGCCGTCGGATCGAGTCCGCTCTGGAGCAGCGCTAATGAGGCATCCATTCAAGGAATTCGATCCCGGTACCTACCTACCAAAGAGAGGTAATCGACTTTTAATGACCTTGGCAAAAGCAGCGTTTTGCAGTACGGGAATCCAGTGGATGAAAACGCGTATAACTTTTGGAAGGAGTTCACAAATTTTCAAGAGTACGGTCGGGGCCTGCGAGAAAAAGCAATAAACCTTGTCCCGGCGGCCCAGGTATATCACACTTGGCAAATTTCATTATTGCCCAATGAGAAGTCATAATTTATCATAGGAAAAAAATGGGTTTCAGTGATTAACAAAACTGTACAATGAAACGGTTCGACGCTGAAACCGGAATACACCTGCATCTTCAAACTGTGATACTACATTCATAGATTTACAAAGCAATTCAAACGACAAACATTTTTTAGTTTCAACCCGGAAACCAAGATTATTAACCATTCCGGACAGGGGTGTAGTGGAGCCGGAACAGCGTTCCGGCCATGCTTTTTTCACGAGAAATAAATAACAAAAAATTGTGAAAACATCCTTAAAACAGCGTGATTTTTGTCGCCCAGGTTAGAGCGTTCCGGTATTGTTTTTAGAACGGTCCGGCACTTCTTCTTTTCCAACTACACCACAGATCCCGGACCAATTGGTGGCAATTGTTGTATTCACACGTAAAAAAAGAATTACATCTCTCGAAAACCTGAAGCACTGGTGGCAACTATCAAAAGGCTGTCGTTTCTCACTCGTTTAAAGTTTTCCAAGAGAATTCTTGCGACAAAAAGAAAAATATTTTAGTATCACAAACATTTAGGATTGGATCTATCTGATTTGTCAAATTAGCGTCATGAATTTTAAGCTACACAAAGACTACTGGAGATGATTATCGTAATTTTAAACCGGGGTCAAATGACAAGGATGATGCCTTAGCGCAAACAACTTTCCAACGTATCAAAGATTGGATGATAGGCCAAAAGAGTAATTTACCCTTTAACCCTTTGAGGACAGGTGCACGCGCAGCTACTAGCAGCTGGCACGCCCGCGTGACAGTCGTCCTAAAGGGTTTAGCAAACAGGGATGTCGGTAAAACGGCGCAGTATCGATTTGGTGATAGCAGGACCTAATTTCAAGTCTCATTTCCACTACGCCCACCGTGAATCTGGGTCTACTGAATGATAAATCTGGTCTTAGAGCTAGCGCATTCATGTAGGCGTAATGTGGATTAGTGCTTAATTTATTTATTTGAAGTCCCATTTTGAAGCAATATGAGGACTATTTTGAGGACTCGTAGTTTTAAACCATGGTTAGATGACGAGGATGACATCTGAACCCTCACCCCTCCAAACTTTCCAAACCAAGAGGAGGACATTTGATCCGCGATATCAGATTTCATGTGCACCAGGTCCATATACGCGACGTATCTCTGGCGGAATCGAATTTCAAACTTTTAACCCTCCATCCCGAAACCGAGACCTAACCACCAAGTTAACGCTGTCCCACAAAAATTTAATGTACTTAATTATAAATATGTGAAATTTCAAAACATTTCAAACTGTTTCCGACATTTGAAACAAAACAATGAAATTAACTGGACATAAAATTGCTTTAATCAAAAATAATTGGTATCACTGAGGAGATGATTTTTTTGAATTTTAAAGTGGTGCAAAAATGGTTTCTGTACGATAATATGCTCCGAAGTTATTGAGGAAAAAATGTTAAAATTTCGATTAATTTTTAATTAATTAAAAATCTAATTAAAAACTTTTGAAAAAAAATTTCTTGGTGAGCTCCAACTATTCCAGAAGTAACTACATGCGATATTCGGCAGCTCTAAGTCTAACGGTCTGCCCTGGAGAGCGTTGCATTAGGGATGGGAAAAACCTACCGGTTTTAACCGAAAACTGTTTTTTTGTTTCGGTTAACCGGGTTTTTTTCGGTTATTTTTTTATCCGGTTATAACCGGTTATTTTTTTTCAAAATCCAAAAACCGGGTAAAAAAACCGGATCGGAAGATAGGCTCGATTTGACTAAAATTTACCAAGTTATGAAGCTTTGAATTTCATCATCTTAGGCCAATCAACGACAACGGCTTGGTGGATTACTGAAAGACTCTTTATGAATAGTGTTGCAAAAGTCTTACTGTGGGAGTATGGTGTAAACAATCCAACACGCAGGATAATGGAGAATGAAAGTTTATTTACAAATATGCAGGAAAACACGTAGCACAGGTACAGGAAACAATAGTTCTTGTACAGATTACCAAAGTAAATAGACAACAATTCACAGGTAAAAACAGTTCAGCACTTTCATATTTAACAACACAAACAGTCAGCAAATAACTAGTGACGACGATAACTGCACTTTCAATAGCGCTCAGCTCACCAGCTCGCACAGCGGATAGGACTCCAAAGACGTTCGCGCTCCAAGGCGATCCTAGTCGATCAACAACCACCTCCGTCGTCCAAAGTCTCTTCTTATATAGTTTTCCCCGGCAGCATATTTACAAACCCTACCCTGATAGAACTGCGGCAGGAAATCGGACAATATGATGGGATTGGCTCGCTTCGCCGAGAGCCGATGACGTCGTTCTTTGCTCTCGTGCGTGTACTTTTCATTAGTATAATTTCTTGCAGTGTGAGATGTTTTACTTTTTATGATATTTTAAAAAATTCATTGTTAAAAATATTACAACCCACGGAAGAATGTTTTCTGTGCTCAACTCTGGGAAAACGGAGAAGAAAAGTAGGACGACTCTTGTTTTGTTATGATTGCCGTACGCTACATGCGAGAGCTGAAAACGACGTCACTGCTCCTCGTAGCCAATGATATTGACCGATTTCCTGCCTCAGTTCTATCAGGGTAGGGTTTGTGAATACGCTCCCCAGCAGGCCGTGACGTCACATGGAATAATCTAGCACATTCGTGGCGTATTTTCTATCCTAATAGAAATATCGAGAAGTTTCCAGCACCTTTGAGATCCCATATTTCGTCGCCAAAGCCGCCAAATTTGTCGCCAAGGTCGGGGAACCAGACGTGGCTGCTGCTAGCCATCCTATACTTATCCCTTTAAAACTCTCTTCCCAACCATAAGACTCACATTGCTGGGAAGCGACTTTCCATGTTTGTAACACTAGATAAATATTGGCCAACGGATTGATTTCCTGTAAAAACAATACTAATAAAAAATTTTCTCTACAAACGGCGTCTTTTTTTTTTTAAATAAAAGAACCGAAAACCGGTTATTTTGAGGGGTTATAACCGCAGGTGAAAAAACCTGAATAACCGAAACCGATTATTTTCGCAATTACCGCCACCCCCACGTTGCATGCTGTGCGTAAAGCAATTTACAGAAAGTATGTCAACCTAAAAAATATTATGATAAAAACGTTAAAACACATGACCTTATACATTTCAGATGTCAGCCCTCGAGTATAATCAGATGTGCTCTTAATCCCCGAAACAGGAAACATTCCCTACGCTAAGCTTCAAAATAACTCGGGAGAGCAAAAAAAAACGAGGATAATATATATAAATATGAAATTGATACCAATATGTCTCCTGATATTTCGGTTCTCTAGGGAAAGGGAATACTGCGAAGAAATACAGAATTGCGCTCCTGATGTTGCCCAATACTATCAAAAAAGAGATCAGAAAGCGGAGAACTCGTTTCCTTTTTAAGCAGGGAAAGAAATCAATAAATGATATCAATATTTCAGAGCGAGTTTCTAAAAATGTCGTTTTCCGATTTCGCAAGCTCCAATGGAAAAGGAAGGTTTTTCGGCAACAAAAATGCATAAATTTCGGGAATAAATAACGTTCGAAGGAAATAAGGGCATAACACCGCGGAAACTTTGTACTGTTCAGCGGGGAGAAAGGTCTTTGAAATCCTCGGTATTTCCTGGTTTAGATTTATCAGTTAAAAGGGAAAATATAAGAAAAAGTTGCTTTATGTAGCAAGACAAATGAGAAAGAAAAAAAAAGAATACAATACGCTTCGAAAATGTTTGGAATAGGAACAAGATCAAAAGAGTAAGTATATGAAACCGAACAATTTACTTTAACCCCTCAAGGGGATAGCATTTTTTTCTTTCTACCTAATGAGTTGGCCCCTCCTGTTTTGGAAAGGGGCTGTCGTTTTCATTCATCTAAGAAGGCATAGAACACTTGAGATGCTTATGGATTCTACGTAATTTTTGTGTCAAATTATAAAGCTAATTAATGATTAAATTTTAGTTTATAAGCCTACAAATGCGATAATTCGATGCACGTCAATATGACGGGCGCGAGAAAGATTTAACCCCACCAGTAACCTTAAGTGGATAAAGAAGTAGCATGGCTGATGAACTGAAATCCGAAGGTTATGTATACTATCGTCTCATCTGGCATCCTTCAAAAAATAGATAGACCGATGTGAGCTTTAGCAACGTATTGATAGCCGAGGTCGGGCTGATTGTTGAAGGTTATCCTCAAGGGCTGTGTCGGCGTGGACATATAAATAAATGAAATCCAAATATCGACTAGTTACTCCTGAAAGATCTATCCTAAAAGACCAAAGGCAACTTATCTTCATATACACAGGAGCTAAAATCAGACTTCTACCTCCGATGATATACGTGCCCCAAGGTCAGTTTGACCAAAAGAAGCAATCATCTCCCCCCCCCACACACACACACACCTTTATCATGGGTCCTTGATTTACGGACTTGGATGAAAACGTTAGACTAAGAGGGATTAGTGACAACAACAACTCATAAGATTGGATGGTTCTTATTTTGTTTTTCGCAATACAGGTTGCTATTTGACGATTAAGCCATCCCCAAGACGTAGCACTTTCCCCAGCGTACATCAACTAGTACTCTTGGTTGGTATTCTTATCAGCCGTTACGATACCAAACGATTTTGACGCACAGCTAGCCAAGCAGATCGAGTGCAGCTATCAAAACGCTGAAGATATCCAACGAATTCAATTTTTCAAAAAGTACCAAGTGACAAATGGTTATTAAAAGGGTCTTCAACAAGACTCAAAATCTTATCCCTTGGCTGTTGAAGATTCTTGCCATTTCAAGAACCTCCCAACTTAAGAATTAAACCCAAGATATTCGATAAACGAAGCCAATACTGTAACTACTACCACACAGTTATTCCTACTACCAGAGGCTCCCAACCTGTGGTACGCGTACCCCTGGGGGTACAAGAACGATTTTATGGGGAAAAGAAAATTTCATCTCCTAATTTCCATCCCCTCTGAGATGGATGATCCATCTACGAACTTGTCCGAGACTTCCATCATCCATACAACTTATCCTTCGTCGCCGGTTCAAATCAAACTATACTGAAATTTTTTCGGAGTCGTGTCATGAGATGCAATAGATATTCTTAGTATTGAGAATCTACCAAATGAATTAATTCCTTATAGCAGAGGTTCCAAACCTGTGGTACGCGTATCCCTGGGGGTACTCGAAGGACCAGTTGGGGTACGCGAACTCAAAGTCGGTAATGGCGGGTACCAGAAAACATAAGGGATTTAAAAAAGTTACAGAATTTATTTCCCCAAGTTCGTGTAAATATTAAAAGTGAAAGTTGTGCCTACCCTCAAAATAAGAAAACAAAAGAAGGAGTGATTTTTAGCTATCCTTATAAGTTAATGCGAAATTATTACAACATTGGTTTTATTTGTTTTGGCGTTGAAATAATACTATTTGCAAAAATGGAATAAAATGTAAAATCAAAAATATGTCCAGCAAATGTTATTAATGCGAGTCATTTGATTCTTAAGCTTACCTAAGCCCTTAACATTATTGATAAAAACTTCTTTGCATAGACGGATGTTTGCAGGCGGGATATGACAGTAGGGAGTACGCGAAAATAAAGATTAATCAAGGGGTACGCAAGGAGGGAAAAGGTCGGGAACCCCTGCTATACACCATTCAAGCCTGCATAAGGTTCTATGTTTCCAGCTAAGGCAATTTGACAATTAATGTAAATATATGTGCACTCCAAGCAGAACTGTCAAGGACATTGGAACTAACGAAATATATAAGATTTAGTAATAACTTTGATGTGCAATCTCTTTGAAACACACCCACAAAGTAGTTTTAATCCATACCATGTATATAACTTAATCATTATAAACAGTTACTGTAGACGTACTGATCACCACGATCAGTACGTCTACAGTAACTGTTTAAATTCAGTTAAGCCATGATGCTTGGCAGATGTACCAAAAACTCTTGGTCATTGGTGTAACTCATAAGTCAAAAGTGAGATAATTCGAACATGTAATTCTAATCTGGCACAAATCGAGGAAACAAGACTCAACAATCGAAACTGTCCCGTCTAATCGAAGGCTAAAATTCTTCGGACAGACTTTGTCCATGCGCGTTTCTAACGGGATCAATTCAAAAGGCCTCACAGGGACATGACGAACGTAACTGCGAATGTCATTTAATGTTTAATGGCTTATTTTCCTACACTATATTGTTACGTTGCGTATTTTTTTTCCCTCATGCAGAATGCGCAATGGATTTCAAAATGAAATTGGCGCATCACACTTGACGTGTTATGTGAGCTTGAACTCCACCAGTTCTAATACATGGCACCCATTTTTTTTAGATAAAACCAATAAAACAACTTTGTTAATTCTAAGAATCATTCAACTGAACCTAATTAACACCAAGAATGACAGAACTTCTTAATACATATCTATCATGATTGATAACGATAATTTAATTATCCGTGATAAACTATTTTAACAAATCTAAAAATCGTCCAGCTTTCAGGATTTAATCTAACTAAATATTTAGGTTTAACCTTCCAGTGTCCGCGCGTTTTCAAGAGATACTTGCGTTGTGCATCGTATTACATATTTATATCGTTCTTTTATAACTTTAAGTACAATTTTTATTTATAAAATCTTTGTTTATTATTAAGCTAATAAATACAGATAACATAAATAAAAGTTGTATTTATTTTTGTAAAACAGCACGATATATTTATGTAATACGATGCACAATATGTCGTAAAATTTGTGCAGGCGCGCCCGCTGGAAGGTTATATAGTCCGTTTTAGTTTGAGACATCTTGTGAACTATTAAGGCTCGGTGATTTTAGACTTTTGACAACATATATACACATCACTGTTATGTACAATAATTGACGATTTTTCTTAGTTTCTTTGAATGTGCTTAACAGTTAAAGAGTAAAATAAAATTCTTTAGGAAATTCATTTCCTATGCCATTTACATTTTTATTTCTTCCTTTTACTTCATATTTCATTTTCAAATATTGCCATTTTTTAAAAAACGTTTTCCATAAATCGAATCTCGAGTTCATTCGGTATTTCCATACAGTCTTTGGCATTTGAAAATAAAAAAGCAGTTCACTGAAAAATAAACAGGAAAAAACTAGCGCAATGGCTCCAAATGCAGAGCGGAAAATCCTGAAATAAAAGAAGAGCAACTGCTATAAATATTACCGTGGAATATCCAAACAACTAAAATCTGTCAGCTACGAAAGCTGGCCACCTGCCTTTTCCAGATATATTCTCATATAAGTTTGGCGCACCATGGAAAGCGATTTTTCGTTATTGTTTATGGTTTTCCCTTTTGTTTTTAAGCGGAAAAACAAAGCATATTAATGTGTTCAGTTATACACAGCAATGGCGAATAGAAGGTCGGAAGATAAATATAAATTTCATTTTTTGCAGTACACAGTTCTACATCAAGCATTACAAATTGAGTGAGACTGCGCTTTCATATCTGTCGGTTCAGTCCTGTTCTGAAGCAATGCAAGGGATATTATAATACGGACCTTTGCAAAAGTTATTATGAGACAGATCCTGTAATTTTTAATTATGGTTTAAAGACGAGAGCAACATCTGAGATTTAACACCACTCCCCAAACTACTACATCATACTAACGGGAGGACGTTTGATCTACTATGGATTTACCGAACACCAGTCTGGGGAGCATAACGAATCTTTGGTGGGATTGAGACTCGAATCTGCGACCTCCGACCCCGAAGCCGATATTCGAATGAACTAGGCGAAAATCGTTGTTAGTAAATTCTCAAGTTGGTTCAGTCAATTGCAGTGTTTTTATTTTCACACAACTACGTCTATTGAAAAGTAAAGTATACCAAAATAGAATAATTTACAGGGCGTAGACCCTCATGATTGTTTCATAAATATTAACCATTTGCCATTAACATAAACTGCATCAACAAATATATCAGTTACACTTAAATGCATTCCATGTATTCAAAATAAGCAGAACTATTATCGTTTGGTATCCACATTCGTTTCGAACTCATATTGGAGTCAATTTATGCTCACGTTATAGACGTCAAATGCGCCGCGACAATTTTGGAATCCAGTACGTATCTTGGAGAGGAAAAAAGGACATGCCTTGTGGCACAGTTTAAGACCACTGCAATCAGATGTTAGATGGCATATGCGGTTACGTTTTCATGTGGCTGTGACGTTATTTAAACTAGCTCCACTGAACCCCGTATCACCGCTTTTTGCCATCAATATCGGAGTGATACATTTTTTGATAGCATATTTTCAGTAATTCAATACCTTTGTCATGGACAACGATTTATTTCTACACTTTTTCCCCTAAATCTAGTGAAAAATCTTCACTCTGCGCAATGCTTTAGCTGATAAAGCTTTTCAAGGGAAAAATTTTTCTTTAGCTCCACAGTAAACAACCCATCTATGTATCTAAAAGCGAAGCACGATAATATGAAATTATATTATTACAGCTTAATAAATCAACATAGCTTAACATATTTGCTTCGGGTATGATCAGTTCTGAATTGGAGTACAGTGATAACTCGCATAATAAGTGATTCGCGTAACGAGCAAAATAAATTGTAAAAAAAGTGACTCGCTTAACGAGTGACGGTTCGCATAACGAGTGAAGAGGAGAGGGGAATTCTCGGACTTTGCAACTGCTACTGTCATATCCACGGAGTTTTTATTTTGTTTTAATTCTTATCAAACTAGGTGTCCAGTACTTGTGCGTACTCTTTTAACTGTAACCTGGTTTAACTGTTAATCCAATGAGATCTTTTGTTTTGATTTCTTTTTTCTAGTATCAAACGTTTTGAATGGAACTAATGACTTTGGTTATTTTCATTTTTTTTATTCCAGTAATATTTAAGGCCAAGGTTTTTTAAAAACTGTTTTTCAGCCATGCATTTACAGTTGTTATACGCTACGTAACAAATGATGTGACGTATTTGAGTGACGTAACGAGTTGACTGACGTATTTGAGGCAATGACGTAACGTAATTGACTTATTTCTCTTAATAATGATAACAGAACAGGTACACCAGTCCGTGTTCAGCACTCATTCCGCTTTTCATTTCTGAAAATTCTATCCGCATTCCATGCTGGTTGATTCTGCATAAAAGATAAGATGAAGATGATTCACGCTCCTTAACGATCTTATATATAATTTTCTTTGAATAACATTTTTTGAGTATTTTTTTCGGCTTGGAACGCATTAACATATTTTACATTGATTTCTATGGGAAAAATTGTTTCGCATAACGAGTAAGCTTTTGGAACGAATAATGCTCGTTATGCGAGGTTTCACTGTAGTTCCCGATAAAAATCTCCTACGTTAAAATTCCCAATAAAAATGTTGATCAATACATAATCATTGAGTAAAAAATTATGATTCGACGATGCAGACCTAATCGTGGAAAACAAATGCAACAAACTTTTTTATGAGTCTCGGAATATCGAAAACAACCTATGTCCAATATAAAGCAAACATACTCAAATAAATGAAGTAAAGCAGGCCTTTGACCTTGATATTGAAGCAATGAAACCCACTCCACATCCCACTTAGAAAAGGAGTGCCCACGCCTTTTCCTACCAAAACACAGCTCGTTTTCTTTCGGCGGAAAAAAATTGTTCCAAGCAGAAAGTGATCCACTGACGTTAAAATTTGTCCAAATGTCAACTGAAATAGCATTTCACATGACCAGTATGTACAGAGACAAAATATCAACGAAAAGATTTGAAAGGGATTACCGTTACAAAATTACACACCAATCAAAACAACAGATGTGCTCTCACAAATTAACAGGCTAGAGAGAGGAAACTAACTACCCTTGCACTCGAGGATATAGAGAAGAATTTTTAAAATGTCATTTTCAAGGTCACCTGTATGGTCTCAAGGGAAAAGAATCCCACTTTAAGACTTATTAACATAGTCAGAATATACACGATAAATACAAAGACTAGGATAGTTTTTCAAATTAAATTATATTATCACTATAAAAACTAAATCTGTTATCACAATAAGTTCCATAAATTGTAATCAGTGACCATTTAACTTGAGAGAACTGGGAAAAAACTACGTAGAATAACATTGCGTCTGGTTTTAAACAGCCCTGAACATGATATTAATTCATTTTAAGGTAATGTTCTGTTTAAATGGAATTTAGTCATAAACATTACTAACCGCTATTCAGAAAGATCTGATCTTAAAGAAAAAAGTTGTTTAATTTCACGGAATTCATTCTATAGCCTTAAGATGAGTTGAAACGCATTTTACGACATTCATCTGCGATGCGGTAGCTCATAGTTTCTGCTTACAATCAATCCGAGTGTGAGTTATTGTTGACTTCATTTGATTATATTCCTGGCAACGAATTTTAATGGCATTGATTATTGCCACAAATACAGGGTGTTTATATAAAAATCGTGGCCAAAATGAAAAGGTACTTCATGTATACGTAGTGTTGCCATATTTGCTAACCATTGATACGGGACATTTAAGTGCTAAATAAATAAAAAATGAAAATTGGGTAGGTAAGGATTTATTTTATTCCGATAAAAAATCAATAAAGTCTAGGCAATCTAATAAAGTGAACACGTAGAACAGTAAAAAAGATGCAAGATAATTCTAACATTTTTTTTCTTTCACGTAATTTTAAAATGCAATAGTACGTTCTATTCCTTCCCATTCATGAACTTGGTTGAGAGACATCCACTCAAACGCCTTGAAGTTTTTGAATGATTGTGACCATTTCTCAATATGTTACACAGCAATATTAAAGAAATCAATAGCCTGCCTTTGGTGCTGCTTAGGGACAAAAACGAGACAAACAGTAATACGGGACTGAGTAGTGAAATACGGTGACAGTTCCGTACGTACGGGTTGTATGGCAACCCTGTGTATACGATAAGAATCCAAAATCACATAGGAACATAGGTGCTCAAATGCCGCTAGAGAGAGTTGTGAATAACACATA
>BGPR01005541.1:0-32801 GCA_013235015.1 Araneus ventricosus | reverse complement strand
ACATTTCAGCAGACCAGGCTGAACTCCCACACATTTCAGCAGACCAGCCCGAGCACATTTGCAGGCCATCTTTCCCGGGCGCTGAATTGGTCTTGGTGAACCAGTTGCATGGCCACCGCGATTATCAGATATGCCCCCTAAGACTTTTTTTCTTATGAACAAAAGAAGAAACACCTGACCAGGGGTTTATGGAGTTGTTTCTCTGTGTTCTTTTTCATCGAAGAAAGACTTAGTAGGATAAATTTTTCAGGCAGCAGGATGTGTTCTACATATGCCTAGTATTTTTTAGAAGGGACGTCGATATAAGGCATGTATCAATGCGTCTGGTAAAAACTTTCAGCATCTAGAGTAGTAGCAAAATGTTCCTGAATAAAATAATGGAAAGATTCTTCGTCGTCGTCGCAGTCTAACATACTATTTTAAATGCCGTCTGCCGCCTCCAGATGGTTTGGGCACCTATGTTATTATGTAACTTTGAATTCTTATGATATGCATGAATTGCTCTTTCATTTTTTAAATTCCCTGCGTACATAGCATACACTGAAAGTGCCGTAGCTACATGGGAGCACGAGTAGTACAGATGCCCTGTGCGCCAGATGGGAGAAAGAACCACAAAGCGGACTCCATCACTTTTTTACGACAGATAAAAACATTTTATTTAGATAAAATTATAACAAAATAAAAGAAAAAATCAAAAGACTACAATTAACAACAAATAAAAGGATTTAATTTAATCGAGTTATCTTAAGCGATAAATCCTAGTAAACTCTTTTAATTCAAAATGATTCTCATTATAAGATGATCCGTTAGGTATAAAAATACAAAATATGCAAATAAATAAACGGCACACAATAGCAGGAGTCGAAAAAGACAGCAGTACAAATCGTAGTAGCAATTGTCAGTCAAGGTCGCTGAAATGTCCAATTTCCAGTTCCTAAGATTGTTGTCCGACACAAAACTGTGTCCAGAGGGAATATTATATTTCTATTGAAGAGGCTTTTACTTTTTCTCCCCCATTCGCAAGCCTATTTCGGCAGCAAAGCATATTCCGGACTGCCATCTGCGGACATGATATTTCTCCGGAGGAGGGGGCTTTCGAAGCCACTTTTTTAAAAGCTTTTGTTTCTTAGCTAGGCGGTAGTCTTTTGATGATATAACACATTGACTGTACATCGCACACTTCCGACTCACGCCTGTGATTCACACCAACTACCTAATTACATAATCCGTTCTCTACTACAGATGAGAGATAACAGAGAAGAGGTAATCTAATTACATAGAAGTCTGAATCTCAAGCGAGAGTCATAGCAGCGAACGTTTTAATAGAAAAGGGCGTTCTTAGTATGTAATGAGGACAACAGATGGAAGCACAAGTTCTAATATTTAACTTAAGCATTTTACACCCATTAACATCGTTTCCATGGAGAAAAATAAATTGCTTGCGCCTCTGAAAGGATTAACGATGAATATATATATAGAAATTAAATGTATTTATTTGGTAACTGAATATATATAAACATATGAATCATTTATGCTCAATAATAGGAGGAATCTCACAGATACACAGGGAGACAACTTTTCACGACTCCAAAACTGATGTGCACGACCCCACTTTCGAATACAGAGCCACAGTTAAAGAAGCTCTTTATAGGTGTTCAAGCAGATGAGAAGAGCATTCTGGAATTTTGTAGAAATCGCGGCACAGTGCTCCTCAACCGAACATGATGCATGCGGAATATAGGTTCTTTTTAACATCCTGCCAAATTTGGCAAGAAACGGCAAACATTTTTCGCGAAATAAAAAACAAATACTTCAGTGTCATGTAAAAGTTGTTTCTCCGCATATGCTTGTCTATTGCCGGAAAGCCACGCTACGAGAGGTAAGTTACGATGCAAGGGGAAAACAATTTACATAAAATTCAAAGGCAAATTATTAATTTGAAATCATCATTAAACACAAGAAGGAAAAATTTCCGAAAACACAGTTTGAAATAATACAAAAAAGAAGCAAAAATAGTGTATTGACATTGAAACTCATAAAGAGTGAGTGCATTAAAAATACAAAAAAATCTTGACACAACTGAATCAATATATCGAAGAAGGGAACGAATCCAAACACTATTTTTGAGGGGAAATATAAAAAAATTTCAACATTCTTATTTTTTCAACCAAATTTTTCTGGTATTCTTTACAATAGTGGTTTTAGTTCCTTTTTTACAGCTAACAATGAGCATCCACATGATAAAACAAGTTTTTGCAAAAATGAAATAAATAAATAGATAAAAATGAATTTGGATTTTTTTTTTTTTGCGACTTTTCATTTCTTTAAATTGCTGGTTAAATTCTAAGCTAATGCCTCAACAGAATTCACTATACTTGATACTAACATTTCTCTTTCTAATGTATCATAATTCTGAGGTCCCTAGACTAATATTTGCTCAGAAAACTTTTGTACCGTCCTCATTTTTTTTTCAGAAAAAGGAAACCGCATTATCATATCTTGAAAATATCAACAGTACCCACAAGGGGAGGGGGAAGCTCCAAGACTCTTAAGAACAGCTGCGCTTTCTCTAAGCAACAGTTATGAAAGACTTGACACTTCCTTCAATGCTAAATAAAAACTGAAGATCTGTTTATCTTTTAATAAACCCGGAAATGGATGCATTTCTTTTTTAAATTCGTCTGTTTCTAATTATAGCTATCACTCTCTCCCTCACACACACGTTAGCTTTTTTATTCCCACTCCTTTGAAACATTACGCTAGAATGATATGACGTTTGACAAAAGTCAGTGATATGAATCTTCATCAAAAATAAGTTTCTTGCCCCAGAGAAGCTGGATTTGTTAAATGACAAAGCTTCGGCATCACACTCGCCTTCAAATGGATCGCAAAGAGGTACTCTTAAAACTAATCTGGGAGCCTACAAATCATTTACACTGATTTCAAGAAATTGTGGTAGTTTTGATTAGATAAAAATCAATTATGAGGTCACCTTCGAGGGCCTTTTATCCTCTTTTTTTCTAAAATTTATTTTTAGAAGATTGCACTGATTTTTATATGTTGGTCATAAAGATGGTTAAGTTGACTGAAGTATATCAGATTTACGATTCCGGACTTCTTTCTTAAAAATATTCATTCTTCAAAAGTGTCTTGAAAAGCTTGTAAGCTTATTAATTCCACAGCACAGGATAGGAAGTGTCAATGGTAGGTAGGCTCCTACCCGGATGTGACTGACCGCATTACCCCACACACATACACATCATGGTGGATGGATTCCCATCGGCCAGTTAGATTTTTTTAAGTGTCAGTTCTTACCTTCAAAGGGAGAGATGGTTTGTCCCAATCTAAACTTCCACACCATACCAAGGGGAGGATATTTGACATCAACGAATTTTGTGGCGGGATAAAGTCTCGAGTCTCAACCTTCCAGCCTAGATTCTGACACAAAACCACCCATAAAAAAGTTCAGATTTAAAAACGTGTTTATAAGGTAATTGGCATTTATAAACAAGGTATAACAAAATTGTGACAGGTATGAATGAGCTATATTTCATTGCATTAGACATAAATACGATTTTATCAATCATTTTAACCCTTTACGCCTCGCGCTCGTCATATTGACGTGCATCGAATTATCGCATTTTTCGGCTAATAAACTAAAATTTAATCATTAATTAGCTTTATAATTTGACACAAAAATTACGTAGAATCCATAAGCATCTCAAGTATTCTATGCCTTCTTAGATAAATGAAAACGACAGCCCCTTTCCAAAACAGGAGGGGTCATCTTATCAGATAGGAAAAAAATGCGATCCTTAAGCGGTTAAACTGTTTTTGACTTGGGACGCAGACTGTAGCGCGAGACGTGAAATTATGGAAAACGTCATTAATATGTTAAATCTTACGAGAGAGATCTACAAAAACTGATGTCCGATGGAAAAACGTTTATTTGTAGATAATATGTAAATAGCCTTAAATTATTTGTATATAAATAAAGGTTATTTTCTTAAGTCTGATGCTACAGAGGTTATTCAAACCAATTATACCGATAAAAAATGGCTATAATTTCATGGTAAATAACCTTGTAAGAAAAAATACGAAACAGGAGGAAGCTTAAAGTTTCGTTTGCGCATGTAATAATTGTCCAATGCGACTTACTTTGGGACACATAACACCCTTATGAGACATATTTGTTAGACGCAAGGGTTCCAGCTTTCCAAAATGACTCCTACTGCAAATCTTTTGCTTTTTCCTGCGCATAATTATGATAGGAACAGTGAATAATTAGTTAAAACTGTAAGCGTAATCCAATGGAATCTCGTTCCGTTGATGGTAAAATTACATTTTAATTAAATAATTCGAATTTTCCGATGGATTTAATTAGGGATGTAACGAATAGTGATTTGTCCGAATACGGAATATTCGGCTGCCGAATATCTACTTTTTAAAAACATTACACATTTGATGGTAAATAAAATATTCCTCAAATTTTAAATAAAAATATTAAGAATTAATAAAATTGATCTTATTATCATTTTTATCGCTTTTATTAAACATTACCACTTTGATGTATTTTGTGTAATATATTTTAAACACTTTATTTCTAAGAATAAGACAATGTGGCTTTCACAAATTTAAATAAATTATAATAGTATAATTTTATCTATAGATAGATTATATTTTTAGAAAATTTATTAAAAACCTAAAAAAAAATTAAAAACTTGCTTGTCATCCTTTATGTCTTTCATTTAACTATAACAAAGTTCTTTTCTTCAAGTCAGAATGTTAAGTCATTTCCTTTAAAATATATTAATTCTTCTTCACTTCTACTTACCATCCAGTAAAACATTTGTCCTTTTCTTTAACCCTTCAACTGCGGGTACCTTCTTATATATGTGGTTTATAAACCATACCCAAAGTTAAAGGGTTAAAAGTTATTTAACCTTATAAAGCTTACTCTCCCCTCCTCTTAAAATGGAATAAATGCTATTTTTTGATGATAAGTGTATTAAAAAGTAATTCTGCAATATTCTTTGTTAAATATATATTTTAAAATAATATTATCCTGAATTTATTCGGTCGAACACCTATTTAGCATTCGGCAAGAGGGCAAGATTACTCTTGCATCATAATTGCAAGCTTTACGATGATAAATGACATGTAAAGTTATTAAATACATTTACGGACTGTAACTTAAAACTGAGTAAATGTTTGGAGATTTTTTTGGATTAAAAATTTTAAAAAATATAATATATTTTTCTATTATTTAAAAGTATATTTTAAAAAATTATTATCTTTAAAGTATTCAGCCCAATATCTGCTTCGTATTCGGCCAGCCGAATACCGAACATTCGGCAAAAGGGCCGAATAGTTGACGAATATTCGTTACATCCCTAATTTCAAAAAAATCTAAAAAAACAGGGCGTATTGATATCATATGCAATTCCATGAAAATATTTTCTCATTTTATTTAAGCTACTTAAAATCCAAGAATAGTTCTATTATATTGTATCAAATCGTTTTAATGCTATTGTAAAAATGACTCGATTTATGTGCTCGATTTACTGTTAAAGTTTGTGTAAGGTTTTATGAATCACCCTGAATATATAATTATTCTAAACGTACGCCGAAAACGAAATTCATAAAAAAAAATTATAAGAAATGTTTACAGCCTTCTTAAAATACACGCAGATTCCGTTTCCTTCACTATACTTAGATTAGATAGGAGGGGTAAACAAAGAAAAGTGAATCTATTAACTTTCCCAAATACTATCCCCGGCCAAACATCCAGAATAACTCTTCCATTTTAATCAAAGTTCAAAACAAAACCGCTAATAAATATTCCGTCGCTGGCATCATTAAGCGACTCTAATTGCATGTTCGACACACTTCGTTCCAAAAACGTCCGATGAGCGGGAATTCGACTTTTTCTTTCGCTTCCCTTTTTCCATACATTAGCCTAATGAATAGGGAAATCATCTGACCCAGATCTAGTTCGATTGGATGCATAAATGAAATAAATAACAGAAAAAAAATAAGAGATTGGGCTATAAATAATTAAGTTCTAGACACGCTAATTACAGGCGACACGTTTCAATACGCTAACTAAAAAAGACCCGAAATAAATTCATTAAGTCTTTAATTCGAACGATACAACAAATTGTCAATTAGGCTTAATTACAGAGTTCAACAATTCAATCAAGTTGGATGAAAAAACAATAGAAAGCGGACGATAGAGGCGTAATGACTTTTAGGGAAATCTAAGCTTTCATTGCCATGGATTTCTGGTATTTAGTAATAGAATAACAATTTGTAAGAATAGCAGAAATGTAAATTGCCTGCTGCTATTTTAAATCCCATACTGCAACGAAAGTTGCAAATGGGTTGCTACGAAATTGCAAGTTTATTAAGGATAAGTGGGTGTTTTTTTTTGCGATATTGTAGAATTTATCATGACATTATTCAAGCAATAACGAAAGAGACATTTTTTTAAATCTTAAGATTCAATGGAACCAATGCATATTATATCAAGGTCACAAGAAACCAGCGGGCGTGGTCTCCCCTAAACTTTCTCGTATACTTTCTATAAGTGGAGATTCGTCAAAATCTCGAGTTCGAATTTTTTTGACGATTACAATACTTTCTCTATGTATACTTCGTATACGAGAAAGTGAAACAAACAAACAAACCTGAAATCAAATATGTGTTGCCACGTTTCAAAAAAATAATACTTTGAAGCAGGTGCGATAAAATAAGCAATGCAATAAATACTAAAGCGAAAATTCTGCTTTGGAATTGAATTCCCAAGAAAACAATTTATACTATCACAACCGTAACAATTGCTGAAATTATGAGATCGGTTTGAATTTTATTTACAACAATGAAAAAATTGTTACAATTCGTGTTTGAAAACATTATTTATTGCTGTAAATAAAATTTATAACAATAACAGATTGTTACCAGTACGCATGCGCATGAGAATCGGATTAAAAGAAATTGAATATGCAATTTGAACGCCTCCTTTTGACGGATTTGGCCCAAAATTCTATACGGACCTACATTCATGACGATAAAACTGTGTACCAAATTTTATCCATCTGGCTTTTCAAGTTTTTCGAGTTATAGTGTTCACATGACCGCGCACATACAGATAGACAGACTTCCCGTTGACGGATTTTGTCCAAAATTTGATAGAAACCTACAAATTATGTTTAAAGACCACATACCAAATTTCATCCCCGTAGCACTAATAGTTTTCGAGTTATCGTGTTCACAGACAGACACGATTCTAAAATTGTGTCTCTAACGTGGAGATTCGTCAAAATCTCGAGTTCGAATTTTTTGACGATTACAATACTTTCTCTTTGTATACTTCGCATACGAGAAAGTAAAAAGCAAAAGAGCAAGTGATATCGCAGTGTCTTATGCTGTTAATGAAGTCATGTCTTTTTTCCATCTGCAAGATAAACAATGAATTCCAAAATTAAATTGACGCGGGACATCTATTATGTATCTTGTGAGAGTAAATCGAATCGGATAGAAGTTGAATAAATAATAGTTTAAATTGCATGCTATACCAGAAGTCGCAACACAATAACAGAGAAACTACGTTAAATATATGATCATACATAATTTATAGAAGAAAATAAAAATCTATCAAACAGAGCTTTTAACTACATTGTTGCAGTTTTCGTTGTGCCTAATATTCTAACAACTACAGTGTGGTGTTTTTGTTTTTTTTTCTCCTTGTTACAACTATCCCTCTTTTAAAATCGAGACAGTTGCGAGCGCCAGAAGGAGACCATGTGACCGTCAATTAGGACTGGGCGATGTTCAAGTTTTCGCATCGCGATGTATCGCCACTCTAACATCGCGATATTTCGATACATCGCGATGTTTCGATACATCAATGTTTCGCACTTACTATTGCCTAATTTTCCATTCTTACAATTTTGAGTGTTGATTAAGACATTTATATGCTTATAATAAACTCAATCCTTAGTTACCTAACAAATGAAGTGTCAAAAAATACTATAAATTTGACTAGTTATCAACAATAAATCGTATATTAAAAACAATTAATACGATCTTCTCTTCAACCAAACAAACGATGAACGGCAGGATTGATAATTATACCCTTGTAATTAAAACACCAGAGAATTTACACAATTAGAAGAAAGCACGAGGTCACACGAAGTAATGCACGTTTCGATGACTGAGAGATGAGTTATTTTCATCGCTTTCATTCGCGGTCGCATCGGGATTCATCGTGTCAACACAACGATCCGCACTTCGCAACGTATGCCTCTGCTTGATGAGTCATGATGGAAGAAAGATACGCCACGTTAGTCACTGATGACCGGAGAAATGCCGCGCACTTGCGATCGGAAACAATGCTCTTCGCGGCGCATGTGGACATCGATGTCTACGATGCATCGGGAAACATCGTACACATCATCGCGGGTAAATCGGAATTTCTGATGCTTCGAAAAAACGACAATATAGACATCGGAACGGCGATGATTGCGTAACATCGATATTTTTCGATGCATCGAAAATCGGCACAGTCCTACCGTCAATACAACCAATAAGTTAGTATCGAATAGTAAAAAGCTAGATTGACAGTCTGGTGAGCTACCAACTGCTCCCAGAGCTATGCGAATTATGCTAAGAGACAGTTGCGAGAGCCAGAAAGAGACCATGTAACTGTCAATAAAACCAATAAGTTAGTATCGAATAATAAAAAGATAGATTGACAGCCAGGTGATCTGCCAACTGCTCCCAGAACTATTCCAATTTATACACGAATTAAATTAATCCATTGCAATTAGCAACAATAGCATCTGGCATGTTTTAAATTCACAGAACACCTGAAGTCGGGCAGGAATCGCAGGTGGAAGACCAAGCAACTGTCAATCCCACCATTAATCTAGTATTAAATAGTAACTTATTGGTGAAATCGACAGTCGCATCATCTTCCAGCTGTTCTCAGGACTATTCCAATATATACACGGGTTTAAATTCAATTACTTCACTGCAATCGGCAGCAGAAGCAATGCTTAAAACCATTAAAAACATTTATTCGTGTGGGATTTCTGTTAGAAAAATACAAATACAGTAGAGTCTCCCTATAACGAAATTTTTAATCGGAATGTTAAATAATATTCAAAATATTCTCCATATAACGAAGTGGTTGTCTCCCTATAACGAATTTTTTCAGACCTTTATCTTTTCGATTTTTGTCATTTTCGAAGAAAGTTGCTAATTTCTGTGCAAACAAATCGCTCACACGTGCCTGTTTCTGGAACCACTCGCATTGTTCATTCCAGAGATAACACATAACAATAGAATGCTATGTGAAGGGTAATGCAGTTGTGGGGACCTGGGTTCCTACAGAGGGAACAACTTTTCTACTGGTCAAGATTCCAAGAATCGGGGTGGAGTGGGGATGGAAACAGCAAATGGATGTGACAATACGCATTTTATGTTTATCCATACTAGTACAAATAATTCTCTAAATTGGTGAATTATCTTCACTTTTGAGCATTTTGTCTACACAATAAAAATTAGTATAATTTTAACAAATTTATAATAAATATTACTTCATTTTTAATTGAAAGTCATAATTAAATATTTTTGAACTTATCGCACATACTAAAAGGTTTGTAACATTTACTTAAATAACTGCAAAAATCTATAATCTCCGTATAACAGAATTTTCCCTATAGCGAATTTTTTATCTGGGACCAAGCGATTTCGTTATAGGGAGATTCCACTGTAATACCATTACTCGTTCTACTTTTACTTCAAATTTTCCTAATTTATAACAATATTAGGTTTAAAAATGAAGATTTAAATGGATGTTGTTCAAGTACTGCTTGAATGTTACTAGACATCGGAAAACTGGTATTTAGAAGGCATGACTTCTGTCTTTAATAATGTTTATGAGATGCCATTTAAAATATAAACAATTATTTTTACCTCATTGAGATATCGTGTTTTGATTTTTAAAAAACAATATTTGCGAGAAGTTATATTTCCTTATTTTATAGCGACTAAAATTATTGAAGTTTCGCCATCGAATACACGTTGTAAAGAATGGTTTCGGCTGTTTGAAATAATGATTTCAATACACTTAATAAAGAGCACGGATAACCATTAGAAATGTTCTGATGAAAAAAAAAAGAAGCTATACTGGATGAAAATCTTTGCCAAATACAATCGCGGTGGCTAAATGTTATTTAAGTATGCAAATTTTACAATGTCTAAATGTAATAGGTAAGGTTCAATAGCAAGGGAATTGGGTCTCGTACGAAGCAAAAGAAAGGGACATGGTACGTCGAAAACCCATACGTGAACAGCTGCATTAAAATCAGCCAGCGGGAGTGGTCTGCCCTAAACTTTCTCGTGTATTTTCAAAGAGATGCGTACCGATTAAAACGCATCTATCGCACACTGCTAGGTTCCACTCTTGCCGGCTCAAGGACAAAGTGACGTAATCCTTCCGAATGCACAGATATTGCTACTAGTACGCATGCGTATGGAGAATCGGATTAAAAAAATTAATTATGCAATTTGAACGCCTTTTTTTAACCGATTGACACAAATATTGGACACAAATCTACAATTAAGGTAAGAAGGTCACATACCAAATTTCATTTATCTAAGTAATTTTGCTAAGAAGTTATTGCGATTGGTGCATCCAAAAACAAGGTCCATCAATGCCGAGACAAAGCATTCAACTGCTAATCTGGTAGGACCAAAAGGACATAATCAACTATAATCCAATCGAAACCTGGCAGACAATCATTAGTGAACGCACAAGTAGCAGTCGATCACATTAAAGTAAAAACATCAAAATATGCTGAAAGATAAGATAAGGTTGTTTTCCGACATGACACTATTCAGCAACATATTGGAGTATCAGTAAAGGAAACTCTAGAAATACATTTCTCCCCCCCCCCACGGTATTCACCAGATGTTGCTCCTTCATTTTATCATTTGTTTTGGTCAATTCGAAGCACGTTTTCTGAACAGCGGCTTAGTTCTAACGTGGTAATTCGAAATTAGCTCGATGACCGAACTACTTCAAAACAATCATATTTTTTAAATCACGAAATTCGTTTTTTGCCTGCCTGCAAATGTTGCGACTTCTGATTGAAAATACTTTAAATAAATATTTATTTCATTTTGAAAAAAAAAAATTCGTTTCTTTTCTCGAGAAAGTACTTTATTGAAATCATATTTATACACCTAATATAATTCGGCTGTCGGATGATTTTTAAATTGATTTACAGGACAGGTTCGGGCTTTTCGCCTTTTGGAAGTTTGCAGGTCCCGGTTAACTAATAGAGACAATAACTAAGCAACTTCGGATTAGATCAAAGGCGGATCAGAAAAGAAAAGAAAGCTCGCCACTAATGCAATCCCAAAGAAAACTTGCAGCGGAAAACATTGCAAACGGCAAACAATTCATCTCGTACAAGGCAAATAACAACATAACCGACAGTTACAGAAGCAGCAGAGACTAATGCTCGATGCTCATAACAAAAAGAAAATTGCACAAACCGCCAGCAAAGACAAGAAAAAGCAGAAAAAAAGACAAAGTCAAGCGACACAATATATCTCTTCTGCGCTTCAATAAATTCTGTTTACGTATTGTTTGAACAACGTCTGCTTCCGCAAATTGTGTTTTCCGTTTTGCCTGTTCGAGATAGATTGCGTCGGCTCCCTTATTTAAGCCGACCTGACCACTCGAAAAATGTCGAATGCGTGATTCGGTGGCTAAGATTACATTTGTATCTGGAAAGGGAAGCGATTGTCACGAAATGTACAGGTTGGTTAGTTTGCATACACACAAAAAATCCGAAATAATATGAGTACACACGGGGGAGGAGTGTCTCAAAATGAGATCAACGACAAAGCACGAAAAAGGACTTTGTTAGACTAATGTAATGAAATAATGAACAGCAAAATAAATATTTTTTTGCAACTTAGCTTTCATCATCTTACTTTACAATGGATTTAATGTGGTATTTTACAAATTACAAATTAAGGGTAATAAACCATTAACCACGAGGATTGTCGCTCGAAACTTTCTGGATGAAACCTTAAAAAAAGCAAATATACCAAATATTATACAGACTTCAGCAGAAAAACACTTCTGATGAGAAAATTGGCTGCTAATAGTTTTTTTACAAGAGTGAAATATGATCGCAATAGTATCATTTCTCTTCGTTCTGTTGAAGGGTACACATGTCCGCATTGCTACCAATATGATCGCTGTTCCTTCTGCGTGCTCTGGTCGGAAAGTGTTGCGAGAGCGGAGATTAATTGGGGGGGGGGGGGCTTTTCACACAATATGGGAAGTACACTCACTTCCAAACGTTAAGCACGGAGTGGTAAAATGCGAAAAAATGGACAAGTACTGCTTTGATTGACACGAAATGCTGCAAGTAAGTAGCTCTATGTTTATTCATGAAACAAAACAAAGAATTACATACAGAGATAAGAAAATATTAAATTTTCATAAATTATAAGATGACGTCATATTTGCGTCATTAACAAAATGATGTTTAAATACAAAACAAACAACAAAAACCGACATTAATAGGGTATGTGAGCATCCCTCACCTTCATACAAAATGTACAGCGTGTGAGCATGCTTGTTACGAGGTGATCAACCACCGCAGAGTCCAGTAATCGCCATTACTCCTGTAGGGCAGTTTCTAAATCTCGGACAGTGGCTGGAGGTGGGAAACGTCTACATACAGCACGGCTGAGGGCATCCCAAAGGTTTTCAATTAGATTAAGGTCCGGCGAGTAAGCCGGCCACTCCATACGCGCAATCCCCTCACTCTCCAGAAAGTCGTCAACGATGGCAGCTTCTATGGGGACGGGCATTATCGTCCATTAAAACGAAAGAAGGACCAACTGATGCAGCGTACAGTTTCACAATGGGATCTAGGACTTCATCTCGATACCGTGTACAGCCGTCACAGAACCTCGCCTGTAGATGTGCAGGTCGGTGCGATATCCCAATGAAATCCCTGCCCAGACCATGATGCTTCCCCGCGGAATGCGTGATGTTCTCGGGCCGATTGCGTGTGCCTTGTTCCCTCCAGACCCTTACACGCTTATATCATCGGGTTGTATGGCAAATCTGGACTCATCTGTGAACATAACGTTGCCCCAATCAGACACAGTCCAATTCACATTCTGGCGGAACCACTTTAATCGTGCCCCTCTGGATTGGACGAATAAAGGAACACAAACTCGTGGTACCCGGGTGTACAGACCATTCATGTGTAGCCTTCGACGAACAGTAGTGGCAGATATCGTCTTATCAATGGCCGCTGCAACCATAGATGTCACACGCGTGGAGGTCGATCGTCGATTTCGCTTGGCTACACAACAGCAATATATCGATCTTCCGCGGGGTTCGTAACCCTTGGACGACCGGCTACAGATCTTCGGACAACTGTTTGGCTGGTTTTGAATTGTTTCCATAATCGTGAAATGACGGAATGATGAACGCCGACGAAAAGAGCAACATCTGTGATAGACTGTCCTGCTTCAATGCGTCCGACAGCGATCAGAATCATCCATTCGTCTTCTGGAAGCCATAGACACACGTCTAGCTCGAAAACAAATCGTATGTTCTAAACACCTTTCATCAGCACTTACATGCAACTCCTGTAACCCTTCACAATGCCGGCTTCTTATACGACTGCCTGTTTTGCATATTTCTCGACGCGAAACCGTGATTGGCTGTTAGCTAACATATTTGCATACTTCCTTCTACCTTTGCAGCAAATTGCAGATTGGCTTATAGAAATTAACATTTTCCTCTCCGTGCTTAACTTTTGGAAGTGAGTGTAAAACTCGCGCAGTCCGCACCGAACACCGAAATCTGTTGTTGCAGAAAGTGAAGTTGTTGCGTGTCAATGTATCGTGACGTATTCGTTCGGCGGACCCCGCAGGTGGGAGAACTATGTTAATTGCTCTCTTAAATGCGAAAGTGGACACTGGCAGTCAAACGTCCAGATGTGATTGCGACGCATTGGGTATGTGCGAGGGAATTCTGGAATTAATCTAGACATTTACCGAACCATAACTGTAACTTTGACATTGCATTTCTCAAATTGATTTTGGGAGAAAGATAGACCACACATATGACCAGCGGGTACTCAGCCTCGAGATATTCTATTCGTAATCCCTAAATATAAGAAACCTATACTTCGGATATGTAAAGAATAATCCTGTATATGGAGTGCAAATGAATATTTAATCTATATTATTGTAGCCGAGGGTACTACATATTTACTACGCTACCCTAAGCACGTTACAGCTTCAACATCGCATACCGCTGGAATCGAAACCCAAACAGTTAAAGCCCTTTTCCAACGGCGAGTAGCTCGGCCAAACCTCAAGTCGATCGAGATTCGTACTTGTGGACTGTGGTCAGTTGAATGCGAACAGTCGTGTCATTCCTACGGCGCGTGCCTTTGCAAATATCTCGGCAGCGATCGAGTGAGAGGATGCATTGGCGCCGTCTGGCCTCTCTACGTTCCTTTGATGCGCGAGCTATTTACCGCCACAACGCGGGAAACCACAGATGCACTTACAAGTCCACGAGCCATATCGATTCTTCCCGTTTCGACGACAGGAAATAACGCGAACCGTGGACGGAACTCGTGGAAAGACAGGCCGTTGGAACGCAGCTTTACAGTTGCAAGGCTAATAAGGAGAGGGCACGACTTGGAAATTTCAATTCGGGATGAAACTTGGCCTATTAGTAGAATACCATTAGGGTGTTCCCCCATTAATCTAAAAAAAATGCAATGACCAGCCAATTCGGAGAAAATGGCCCTCAAACTTTGGGCACAACTTATATACCAGTAACTTTTTACAAGCAATAAGTGCTCAGATAGCTTAGATGTTAGTGCACTGGATGCCATTCGGTAGGTCCGCAGTTCGATCCTGGCTGCCGTTTTTTTTATTTCTTTCAAAATTATTCCAAATTAAATTAAAAATTTACAAAATATTTAAATTAGAACTTTAATTAATTTTATATTGAAACTAAAATTAATATTTTAATTAAAAATATTTAAGTTTTTCATTTAATTTGTAATAATTTTGAAAAAACTTTAAAAAAAACTGTCGAACTTTCTAATAAAAGAGAGATAATTTTTAATGTGAATGAAGTTTGTATTCCTACAGATCTAAAAGACCGTTGCTCTTGTGAACAAGTTATTTATCAATTGCGCAAGGTGTCAAAATATTTTTTGTTTCCAGTGTTTTTATGATAATTATTATTCCGGTTTTTGCATATAATTTAATGTAGAAATATGAAGTTACTAGTCCAAAGTTAAAGATAAAATGAAATTTAATGAATAAATGTAGAATAAACTTCTAAAATTTATGAAGGATAATAACAATTTTTTTATGATGCGAGTCATTAGAGACAAAATTTATCACCATTAAGTTGTATTTATAATTATTTTACAGTTTATATATTATTATTATTATTTTATCTGTAATTCAAGTATCATATAAATAAATTTATTTTCTGCATAAAAATAATTAAGGTTTTAATTTAAAATATTTTTTAAATTTTTAATTTAATCTGGAATAATTTTGAAAGAAATTAAAAAAAAAAAACCGCAGCCAGGACCGAACTGCAAACCTAGCGAATGGGAGTCGAGAGCACTGACATCTAAACTATCTGAGCACTTATTGCTTGTGAAGAGTTACTGGTTTATACGTTGTACCCAAAGTTTGAGGGTCATTTCCTCCGAATTGGCAGGCCATTGCACTTTTTTAGATTAATGGGTTAACATCCTAATGGTATGCTACTAATATGCCAAGTTTCATCCCGAATTGAATTTCCCAAGTCGTGCCCTCTCCTTGTAAGTCCTGGAACAACCTTCTTGAATCACTTCCTCCATCTCTTTGGACCCCTCAAATCTGCATTACGTGTACGTCACTTTTATAAGGAATAGGACATGCAAGATGCGGTGCATCAACAATCGGCTGCTCAACCGAAGACTTTCTCTCAGGGAACACACGAGCTTGTTAACCGCTGTAGGGGGGAGGGGCGGGGGTATGTCGAGAAATGACGTTCTTATTTAACCGCTCGATTTGTTTACATACTTTTCAAAAATACAGTGCGGCTAGTTTTCATTTGTCCTCGTATTTATAAATGTGCATTTTGACAAAAGATGAATAGCGTTAAATCGCAAATCCCATGCGGTTGAAATTCCGTTTTATTCATTAACGTTTGTGTTCCGTAGACCCACTACTTATAAAACAAATTGCATGTTAAAATGAGAATAAGGCTTACTCTGAAATAAAAAAAAAAGTTAAAAGTACTTACCGTAAGTTACGTCAACGTCCACGCCATCATCAAAATATATTGCAAAAGGCCTATAGAAAAGAAAAAGAGAAATTAGAGTTACATGCGAAGCATTTTCCAGCATAAATAATAGTCTTATACTCCTATACGATTACAATAATTCGAAAAAAAGGCAGTGCTCTACCTACAACTTTTTCATTTACTTACTTTAACATAAAAATGTCACTTTTAACTGCGGTCAAAAATATTTCTTGATCATATTTTGTCCGATTAATTTTGATTATGAGAGCACCATTTGGTAGTGAATTTAAGAAAAAACATATTGCAAAATTCCATAGAATCCATAGTAGTAAATTATGAAATATCTTAAAGGCTATAAAGTAAACCAGCGGGAGTGGTCTCCCCTAAACTTTCTCGTATAATCCTAACACATGTAGAGAAAACTAGAATAATAAAAGACGTCAAATAAACTTCCGTCGCAAGTAAACCAAAGTTGGAACCACGCGTGGTTTGAAGGATCAAAACAAATTCAAATCCTCTGCTCATTCTTTTGCGCAACAGGACCTGGCGAAACTCTCTAAATATTTACTTCCTTACAAAATCACTCAAGAATTTGTTTTTGGCAAACTGCCAAGTTTCGGAGCGTTCCTTCCTTGCACAGGCATTGCCACTTGTAGGCATGCGCAGGGAGTTATTTCAAAACTGAACAAGTATGCGATTATACAGACCGACAGACAGTCAACCCTTTGACGGATTTGGCCCAAAATTTTATACGGACCTACATTCATGACGATAAAACTGTGTATAAAATTTTATCCATCTGGCTTTTCAAGTTTTTGAGTTATAGCGTTCGCATGACCCCGAACATACAGACAGACAGACTTCCCGTTGACGGATTTTGTCCAAAATTTGATAGAAACCTACAAATTATGTTTAAAGACCACATAGCAAATTTTATCCCCGTAGCTCTAATAGTTTTCGAGTTATCGTGTTCACAGACACACACACAGACACACACACAGACACACATACAGACACACACACAGACACACACACAGACAGACATAATTCCAAAATTGTGTTTTTCGGAATCAGGGAGGTCTAAAACGTGGAGATTCGTCAAAATCTCGAGTTCGAATTTTTTGACGATTACAATACTTTCTCTTTGTATACTTCGTATACGAGAAAGTAAAAATACAGTCGACGCTCGTTATAACGACCACACATTATAAAGACCATTCCATTATAACGACCAGTGATGAAATCCCCAACTGTGTTTCCCTATGCACTCTATGTTATTTTACTTCTGGTATTAACGACCGTCCAATGTCGTCTAATCCCAATACAAGGTCCGAATTCAGCAGACATTCTTCCCGGTATTTTTCCTAAAAGAACACGTTTCTAAACTTAAATGACCTTGATTATTGTATTGCCAAGCTTCGTAGATGTGGAGTCTTTCAATTACCAATCACCACAGCGCGGAAATTAAAATAGCCTAGAATAAAAAATAAAAAGTGCTATTGAGACTTTAAAATGTTTTATGAAAGGTAAGAAAATACAGAACATTATTTATCATCTTTAACTGAAATGGGAAATTATGTTTTGCAAAAATCACATATGCAGAAAAGACCAACAACCATTTCTGATTTTTTCTTTAGCAAATAAATGCTTTGAAAGTATATAACACCCTTTATTTCCCACTTTAAATTCCGTTTTAGAAATATATTTTTAATTGATAAAATTTTATTTTTAATACCAATGATAAAAAATAATTTGAGTATTTAGTTGGAATCTCTTAAAAAATATTTTTACGGAACTTCTGAGCGTGCATGTGTACATTTTCTAATTATATCCACTATAGCGGATGCAGAGGGTCGTTATAACGAGCGTCGACTGTAATAGCAATAGAAGTTTTTAAAAACACTTAACTAGTGTACATAAAAGTAGTAAATAATTTTATTTTTACTATACATGACATAATTAAACTAATTATTAGCTACAAGTCAAACTGCTGCTTTTTATCATTACAAAAACTAATTGATCCATAACATCAAAAAGTACAAAAACTATACAACTTAAAGCAGATATATGCTAAATTACCAAAGGCATCTAACAAAGGCTAGCAAAACCACTCCCCTGAAAGTAGTCACAGATATTTCTGAAATCAATGAAGTTTCAAAAGAAAGAAAGTTTATTCCACAAATTCCAGAGGCGTTGGCTGGGCGTCGAATCTTTCCTGAAAGCTTTATTTGGCGGAAGGGGACCATTTCGTCCTGGCAGAAATTGTCCGATATGGGCAAGGAACCCGATGCGAAGGCATGTCACGTCGTCTTAACCTACGCCTAAGGAGAATTAAAAGACTAAGAAAAGGTCCATTCTTTCTGTCGAATGGGAATTTTCTCAGACTTGAATCGAGATACGTTGTCTCTGGATTTGGTTTTTCTAAATCAGGAATTCTGAATTCAGGTCCGATGAAGTTCCACGGCGCATCTACTGGGATGCTGATTGCAACGGAATGCACAATCAATCAAAAGAAATTTGATAGAGCTCCAAAAAAAAAAAGAATAAAAAAGAAAAAAGGGAAAAGAAAGGAAATAAAACCTTTTAACATGATAATGTGTGTAGGCTGGATACTATCAGTAAACTGCGCGACGAAAAAACCGTTCAAAACGCCCTACAGGGCTCAGAGTGACCAAACTTGGCACGTAGTTACTTTATGGGTAGTAGGTGCTCACTCAGAAAGGGTTTCTCAAAATTGTAATAAAAATTAATCGAAATGTGAACGCTTTCCCTCAATAATTTCAGAACATATTATCGCACAAAAACCATTTTACACCACTTTAAAGGGAGTGAAAACTTGATTACAGAATTCCATCTTTACAAAAACATGAAACAAGTTAAATAAAAACAATTTTAAGGTTCAAGCTTTTATTCGTGCGGTAAAATGAACGCAAAAGTTGAAAACAATTTTTCTCATTACAATAAAATGCATGGTTCTAATAAAAGCGTGGGCGCCTTTACCTTCTAGGAATATTACATTTGTTTAAGAAAATATGCACAAAATATAAAGTGCTATATAAGGCGCCCACGCTTTTATTCGAACCATGCATTTTATTGTAATCAGAAAACTTATTTTCAACTTTTGCGTTGAATTTTTCGCACGAATAAAAGCTTATACCTTAAAATTGTTTTTATTTATTTCATTTTCTACTTTTTAGTGACGGCTGTGTAAGTTCTAGGCCTACGTCTAGGTCAAGTTAACTTCACAGCATTGACAGAGGCGAGATTTATATAGTTGACGAGGTAGTACATAGAACTATTGTACGATACTACCCTACTCGGCTTCACGATCTATCATACCTGTATTCCACAAAAATCAGAAGTATTCCATTGCGCGTAACTGGTGACTAAGTCGAAGCAAGACTACTCGTTAATAAAATAACAAATTTAATGAAACAACAATTAAATTAAAATACTAAATCATAAAATCATTATACAGCTAGCTAATCAAATGATGCAAACAAGGAAGAGCAGAGAATGAACAGTAGCAATCAGTGCTTATATACAGTAAGAGGCTCGTCGCTATTGGTCGATGGATGACATCACAAAGAGGGCGGATCCGAATCTGCATGAAATCACAATTCAGGATGGTGCCAGATGCCGCGATGATGCCACAGCTGGCATGAATACACACGGCATGTTAGGCATAGTAAACCAAATTCAATTATTGAATTATCCAATATAAAACACATATTAAAATTATAATATACAAATGTACAATTACATTTTTAAAATGATTTAATGACATTAACTTTCTGACATATAATTCCGTAATATGTTACGTGATAACTTGCACAACGTTTGGCGTACACAAAGTTAAAAAAAAAAAATCTACTTCTTGTCGTTGGCGAATTCTAATAGAAACTAAACCCAAGACGCGTAGAAACACGCGCTATTACGTCATTCATCGGTGCAGCGCCGGAAGTATAGCGTATTCTCTGTTAGCTTCGTTGTGTTGTTACAACCCTACGTAACGTGAGGTTATCACCGTCCAAACTTTATCGCCCAAATAATAGGGCTAAAATTTTAATATAATTTTGTTAAGTTTAAAATAGGCATAGATTGCAATTTTTTTTTACATAATATTGTATTGTCTCCGGAAACCCCCCACTGTGCTAAATTTCAAAGATGTAACTCGACTGGAAGTGGGTAAGAAATCAATCTCAAGATTTGAGGACACGACAGTCAAATCGAATAAAAAGCTTATAAAAAAATTGCTTCTACCAGATGTTGCTGATTAGCAATATTCGTTTCCCCATATTCTGAAATGCACACCACAAAGATTTTGCGATCTGGCTTTCGCTCTAAAATTATCTGAACGGAAGGAGGGGGGGGGGGGCTATTTTGATTCTAGCCATTCTGTATATTGGATATTTTTTTCAAACAAAAGAACGGCGCAAACATTTTAAAATTCTTCTTTCGAACTAAATAAGCACAATATTCACATAAAAAATTTTTGTTAGAAAAAAAAGAGGCAAAACTATGTAATGTAAGAGGACTTTCAATGCTTCAACACGATCATTCCTCTAGGCCTCCTATACAAAGCTTAGGCTTTTCTCCTTCTTTTGAGTATGAGGGGATGATGGATTAGATAGATGACATTTCCAACTCACATCGGACATGTTAAGGGCTGTTTTTTCAGCTAATGGAAGTTTCTCTCACTATGTATAAGGATCCATCTCGACACTGAGGCAGCAAAAAAATGTCAGAAAAGAAAACAGTTTTTCAAAACCTTAGTACCTCCCGAATGTCGCATTTTTTGCATCTTGTACAATAAAGACATAGAACTCATATGTGGCAATGCAAATACAAGTACATTTGTGCATTTATTGTTTAGCAACGGATTCGGAAACCCTCCGCGCTTTTGCGCATGCGCCGGGCGGAGTTATTTTCATCAAAATAGGGGGAAAGTGAAAAATGGAAGGGTGATGTTTACATTTTACTGAGCGTGATCTAACAAAGAACTCCAGAAATGCGCTCATATGACTGATTGCCTGACACTCCTTTCCGATGTAAAAGCGTCCAAAAGTGGTAGTCTCGGAATCCGTTGCTGAACAGTACTAAAAATTTATATAATACAAGGTGTCTGAGAAATCTTGGACACATTACAAAATTATGCAAAAATTAAATCAATAATAAAAACACTAGGGAAAAGTGTCGTTTTTTCGATACTGCGTATTACTAGCGGTTCCTGTAATTTTGTTTCACAGCATTGTTTATTCCCATAGTCCGATAGATGGCGCTAAGTGTGATCTGATGAGGATTGTATGAGAAAATTTCATTTAATATTCATGTTCCTTTGATTTGCAGATGTAACTCCCTTGGATTTCTTCATGTGGGGTTGTGTGAAAGATTGTGTATCAGGCGACTTCTACCAATCTGCAGGATTGAAAGCTGCTATTCAATCCTAATTCTTCAGATGCTTGCGGATACGTTGGCGTAAAATCGAGTACCGCTTGACACAGCACGCACAACCAAGGAATCTTGCATAGAGATTCATTAACTTTAGTAGTTATATTGTAAATTAATAGTATTTTGTAAATATTTTGTGCCTGTACTTTCTAGTTTTTATTTTTGAGTTTTAATTATTTAATTCGGGACTTCGTAATGTATTCAAGACTCCTCGGGCACCCTGTATTTTCTTCCGTTGTGAGGGGCAAAATGCAGGTAAATTAATAAAGTAATTCAAAATGCATCATATTTTCATTTAATGTGAATGGGTACGCGCACGTTAAGAAATCTTTGTAAATATGGGCCTTTTTGTGCAATTTCAAACTACAGTAGAAAACTCAAGTTATTACATATATTTCGGTAAAACACCTCTTCGAGGTAATTCCTTTCTTGACAGATTTGGTCCGAAATTTGATATGAAGATAGAGTTTTGATGTAAGCTGTAAACGCCAAATTTCATTCGTCTAAGGGGATCCGAGTTATCATGTTCGCCAACAGACATATATAATTTAATTTTTCCCCCGAACTTGAAGAGGTCAAAATAGTAGAAATTCATCAAAATTTCGACGTCCAATGTTTTGGCGACTAGAATATTTTCTGTGTGCATATTTCATACACGAAAAAATAAAACTAATAATACAAATTTAAGAATGGAAAGATTATGATGTTAAGCAAAAAGAGGTTCAAGAAGACGGCTGGAATTAAATTCTTGTGAAAACACCGTGAGTAATGACGATGCAAGGTAATGGCAAAATATAATTTCATTATTATTCCCGACCTGGCCGAAGCCGTGCGGTCTAAGCAATTTAGGGGTCTATTCTGGTACCCCCGGTTGAGTTGGGAGTTGGGTTGGGTACCGCACGTTAACAACGGAACCCAACAGGGGGTACCAGAATAGATCCCTTAATTTTCAACAATTCAGTTTTCCATTTACAAAAGGATGAAAAGAAACCACAAAAAGAAGATTCAAAGTGGAAAAGCAATGTTAAACAATTCTTTAACAATGTCGGAAAAGGCCCGCCTAAAAAGTTCAATTTTCAGTAAGTCCTTCAGTTCTTTTCCTTGCCAACTACTGGGCCAAGGCTGCCTCAAATGATTCATCTTCTGACACTCAAAGAGCACATGAAAAATAGAACCGTCGGCTATTCTACACAGACATTGGGGATCTTTGCCAAACAAGCGAGCTTGATGACAAGGAAAAACACCATGGCCCGTAAAAACTTGATTTAAAAAGAAATCACCATATATTCGCTTACTGTCCACTTTACTTAGCAATGAGTAGGTCCATCTAGCGTTAGAACTACCTGACCAATGTTGTTGCCAATTTCCCTTCGAGCGGCATTTTTAATTTGAATTCTGGAACGACAAAAAGAAAAATCCACATGATCTTTTGTAGAGGCTATCTTTGCCACCTGATCGGCACGTTCATTTCCTTCGAATCCCCGATGAGCCCGTATCCAAATGGGCTCATCGGGGATTCGAAGGAAATATAATATCTTAAAAAACGGAGAATTACCGATTCCAGAAACTTCATGAAAAAAAAAAGGATTTGATGAAATGTGTAGTAGTTAAAGTTGAATGCAATATGTCCAGTAGTTGATAAACGAAAATTAAAGATTGACAGCGACTAAGTTGTTCTATGACAAAGGTCCGCAAGACTGTAACTCTCAGCCACATGAGGTTTTGCAGAAAACTTGAAAATGAAATTCTATCTCCTATTGCAAACCTTCTTCACGTAGATGTACAGGAATTAAATTTTTCTGTTTGATACAATTTTGGAATGCAATTACTGGATTTGATATTTGCATAACAATTAGCTTGGGAAAATACAATATTGGTGAAATAGAATAGCAGGAAATACAATCTCACAGAGAAAATGAACTGCTAGTTATACAGAAGGCAGCCTCTATGATTTGGAATAGCCTGCCGGACTCGTATTATGAGAGGAAAAATTTTCACTTGACCTACATATTCATGTAAGCAATCATTTTTATTTTTTAAAAAAATATGAATTTTGAGGAGTCGAATTACAGGTGTCAAATTAGAATTGCTTTAAATTAAAAACAACTATACACGCAGAAATTCTCTCAGAAAATGCAAATTAACTGTAATCCACACTTATTAAAACCAACGGAAAAATTTTATATATCTATATTTTTCTTGTTTTCATAATTATTATTGTTGCGTATTATAATATTACTAGAAAAACACCCGTCATAACATGACGGGTGAAAATTGCCTCTTCATTCGAGAGATTTCCCAACAAACTTGACGTGTTTAAATAGATACATACGAGAAATCTTTTAACATTGATCGAAAGCAAATAAAATAAACATATATTTTATGACAGGAAATAGTTTTTTTTTATTTACATATTATTTACACTTCTTATAAAGCACTTCTCTGTTTGTCAAACGTTGCCAAAAAATATTATCAAATTATATCATCACGATTGCAATAAATAATCAGATGCATCGTGGCGTCCAAACTATATCACGCGCATGATATACCACTGACGTGATTTACTACTTTCTATTACAAAACGGAAATTAATTTGAAATATATTATTAAAATTTCTCGGGAACTATTGACATAGAGAGATTAATTTTATATCAATCGATAGCAAATTTTATTTCACTATTTTAGAGCTATTAAATCTGAAACTAGAACGACAGTTACTTTTTTAAATTACTGAAATTTAGGTGCTCCAACAATGAAATAATGCTGTTTAACGTCTCGCAGTGCTATGGCGCGAATTTTATTGTTGGTGACGTCAGAGTGTTACCCGATCAGTGAGAGACAGATCTGGGTTATTATATTAGTAATTCTAAATGTATTTATGGCTCTCGAATAATTTTAAAACTGATGCGTCGGCATCTTTGGCTCTTCCAACTCAAACGTAACATTTTTAGTCCCTCACCTGGCTTGAAAGATACAAGTGACTCTGCCTCAACATGAGGATTACCGTATCCTAATCAAAATTAAGCGTTTCATCAGTACTCGCTAAAGTATTTGGGCAGCATCCCTCCGAGTATGATACACTGACGTCAACGGGGAATTCATAACTCACGGAAAATAAATCTCTGAATCCGGGGAAGAAAAGTTTCCAGGGAACATGTTTCCAGGGCTGCAGGCGGCTGCATCCGACGTTACCTTCCACAGGGATCGATTAGGGGGGAGAATTGTGATTTATGAACTTTCTGGTGTTAGGAAATGTTAAAGGGTTAGCACACACTTTTCCCTACGAAGATGGATGCATCGATCATGTGTTGCTTTCTAATTAATCACTTTAGCTAGAATGGAAAATATCTCACTCAAAGATGATCAAGAAAACTGCACGGTGAACAAACACGTACGATTTTGGGGTAAACTAATACGCCGTGCGTCGAAAATTCCTATATTAATTTGGTACTTTCTAGAAAAATAAAACTTTGATAAGAAAGGTGGTCGATTAATAAGGAGAAAGGGAAATTTATTAAATTGAGATAAAACTGGATGATGAAAGATGCAACATACTTCACAAATAACAAATCTTTATAAATAAACAGATAATTAATAGCAAATAGACTTAGTCATCAAACCCAAATCATCGCGCGAATTTCAAAATTTCAATTACTAGCAGTTTCCGCACGGCGTTGCCCGTGGAATCGGGACTTGAACAAATTAAAAAAAACCCGCCCACAATGGCACGAAAAAGTTTTGAAAACAAAATCAAAACAGAAGATAGAACATTATTGATTTTCCCGCTTATTTTGCTTCGCGATTATGACATTTGAGCTGTAGGAAAACAGTACAGAGTACGTTAATCCAAAACTATATTAAAAAATCGCAACGTGAAAATCATTAATAAACAGCAAGAAGCAACTTAAACAACATGTGTTTTTTTAATAAACTTTACAAACAAATCAAAAGTATAAAAAAGATAAATCAGAACGCGATACCCCCCAGATTAAAAAGTTGTCTATCATGAGCTTGAAGTGTAAGGCGAAATTGATCAGAACATAACAGACAGACGCGCACAAAGAAAAAATAACCAAAAGGAGAAAAAAACCATTTGCCTAAACCTGCTTAAACGGTTTAATAATTCATTCAAACTAAAGCAATAAAAGTAATTCATCATATTCCCGTAACCCTCATTCATGGCAGGATGCCAAATAAAACCGTAGCTCTAATTCTTTCCGCCAGATGGCGCACACTTGGATTAAACTGGATTTCCGTATTCCTTCTGAAAAATTTCTCTGACCCCATCAACAAAAAAATTAATTAAAAATCGACTTAACGAGTATTTTAACCGTTCTTGTTTTAAATGAAGGAGAACCGTTTTATTTATTAGCTCGAAACTTTTCAAAAATATAAGGAAATTAGAACGTGAGATGGAGTCATTTGATTTTGAAATCTTAAAATTTCAATCGAAAACTGACTATTATTTAAAAATTTCTCAAAATTCAGGAAATCATGTTAAACTTTCAAAACAAACGTCATTAAAACGAGAATTGCTTGCTCTATTTGATGGTGCATCAATTGTTTTTTCCCGATCATTATTTCTCGTGGATCGGCTAAAAATGTGCGAAAAAGCACCCAAACCAACACAAAACATTAAATAAAAAAATTTCTAGATTAAATTTTAAAATTCAGGCTTCGAGGTGCATTGAGTCACCGTTAAGACTACCTGTGTGCCAAATTTCAAGTTTGTAAGTGCGATAGATTCGTGTGGACATCGCACGCAGGCACACACGCACACACACAAACAAAGTATAGACTATCAAAGCGCCTTTAGCAGCCATCAAGCCGAGCCAACACAGCTCACCAGCCGCCTCCTAAGTTACGCACTGGGAGCAGAGAAAACCCTGGCACCTTCGTGAATCTTCAAGAAATTCCGTTCTGGTTTGAAATAATTACACACACACCATACTTTTATCGCCAAATCTGGCGAGATGATAAGCCTCGCCCAATGTATCCAAAATCATGCAGCGTTTGGAGCCCCAATTTTGAATCTGATTTGAAGAGGATGAAAGATTACTTTTAAGCAATAAAATTCACTTAAAAACGGATTCCTTGTTATTTAACAAGTTATTTTACGAGTTATCACAGAAGAATATACAGACTGTGCCCACTTGACAGAAGAAAATCGTTTGGGTGTACACAGGATGTAATGGAGCACGAAGATGAGTGCTAGAAATGTTTGGCGCAAAATGCAAAAATTTGATATACATGCAGAAGTGCTGGAAAAAGAAAAGCCAACTGCCAAACTAATGTAGAAAAAATTGAAACGTACCAAAACCAATATCATGCAGGTAGTGGAATAATAAGACAGTGTTATCTGGATTGATGAGACCAAAATATTCTTGTTTCGTAATGATATCATAAAATATGTAAGGAGAAAAATTGATCGTGAAACACCTAGTTAAGAGTTATGACTTGGAGTAGCATCGACTCAAAAGTTGTGAGCAGAATATCTGTGTGATTAATGAGAATGAAAACGCCAAAAAATATGTAAATGATATGTTACAAACCTGTAAAACCGTTTATTCTGCTATGCTAGCCTTGTGGTTGAAATGAATGTTCTACAGAGATTCGTATTGGGTGCCAGCCAATGATTCTCGACCGTGGTGAAAAATGAAGGATCTCAAACATGCAACAATCATCCACATATCTCTATTAGGCACGGCGATATAGATTGTTCTAGATGATCCTATGTGACGTCACGCCTCATCGGAAAAGATATAAATACCGAGGTGCTCCAACGGGGATGGATATCTTTGATATAATAATCTCTTTGAAGTCTTGTTCGCATTGCGAGTTCGTCAGCTGTTAGACGATGATCGCTATTGTTAAGGCTGTATCTGTTATTAGTACTGATTTTCTTGCATTGCAAATCTGTGCAAGTGCTATTTTTTCGTGTTACATGTGCTTCCAGTTTTTTTGAATATTCGTGAAATAAAGCGTCATTTTCAATTATCCAGCTTGTGGACTGCTTTCACCGTACACCCGGACGATTTTCGGAACAATATACTTTAAGCCAAATTGAAATTTTCTGCACATGATCTTTTCCTAATATTGAAGTAGTTAAATTTCAAAAGGGTTCAGAAGCCCGTTATGTTGCAAATGTGTGCAAAACGTGGTTTCTAGAAAATCATATTCCATTACTGCAACGTCCTCGTCATTTTCTGCTACTATAATAGAAATTAACCAAACTGAAAATCTAGGATTAGTTTAGTTATATTTTGCAGCACCCATTTTGCAGCAACATGAGGGCTATTCTCGGACGAACCTCATAATCTTGACCCGCGGTCAGAAGACGAGGACGACACCTGTGCTTGCACCCCCTCCAAACTTCCGCACCACACCAACGTGAGGACATCTGGCCTCGACGGATTTAACATGCACCAGACCCGCTTACACGGCGGTTCTTCTGTGGAATCGGGTTTCAAACCTGGGACCCTCGGGCCCGAGGTCGAGACCTTACTACCAAGGCCTCGAAAATCTAGGAAGTCAACTAAACGAACTTGATGGTTAGAAACAACCCAGTAACAAAATTAAATTAACAATACATGTAATAATTCTTTGTTTAACGTTTATCTTCTACAGAACAAAAAAATAATAAATCCTCAGTTCATTCAATAGGAAGATGCTTTATGGTAGATTTTAACGCTAAAGAGTACCTTTCTATGGTGTAAATTGAACAGGTTAAAATGATGGCACTATTTACTGCTCTTTTTATTTCTATAACAGCAGTAGTAATTAAAACTTATTCATAAAATTTCTTTTATTACATCTTTTGATACATTATCCTTCCGTTGCTGTATTGTTTTATGGGTACTTTACCGATAGCGGGGCCACAAACGTCGCCAAGCTTCAATGCTGGCGCTATTCCGCTAACGCCGAAATTCAGTGCTAACAGTCGCTTACGAGAGTTATCGCTAAGATTTGGCAGATTTTGTCTGGGGCCGTGCTAACAGAAAAGTACCGTTTCATGATATTACTCCGTAAACAAGTAGTGTTATGAGTCATCAAACTTGAGAACTACACTTTTCCTAAAATATTTCCTAAAATTTGGCCACTAAAGTAAGCTCTAATTCCTATTTGTGAAATGGGATCATTTTTAACCGCTTATACTTTGAGACAGTGAATAATGTAAAATAATGAAAATGCAGTACCGGCAATGAGCGAAATTGGGTACATCAGATGAATATATAGCAAACTTCACTTAACCCTTTATATATTGCACCGCTTTAATCACACACGCATTTGTAATATGACCGTTTTACTGACGACGTTTATATATATAAAGCCGAGTGGTTCTCCTTACACAAATCTAAGTTTTTGTTCAACCTTGATGAAATTTGGTACATGTGCTCTTCAAAACAACAGAAATCACTGTGAACTGAACTATTCAAAGCCAAAAAGTTGATTAAATTTACAGTTAATTAAAAATTAAGCAAGATTTGGCCGTTTCTCCGTGATATTTTCCGAAAATATTATCTCACAAAAACCATTTTTACACCAACTTAAAGTTAAAAAAATAATAATAATAACTTTCCAATGACATTACTTTAATTTCCGTATAATGTGTTTCCTCTAAGTTAAATACATTTAATGTCCGTATATTTGAGAGAAAAATTATTTTATTCACAAATATACGGACATTAAACACATCACGAACAAGAATACAGACAAAGAACTGCTGCCAGGGCACATTAACAGAATTCTTGGAGAACACTAAAAAATATTATAAAAGGAGTTAATTCAGAGACGATTAACAATTTATAACAGGAAAAACTATTGATTCGGTTCAGTTATTCCATTTTAGCAGGAATTGTTTTTAATTTTCCAATAGTGAAAATAAATTATGCTCATAGTTTCCAGTCTCCCACAATGTTTTCATACTAAAAAGACCGAGCAAGCACGTATCTGTGAACAACCGCCCTGCTAGTTCACAGATACATAAAGACTGTAGATCCGACAGCAAGAAGTAGATGGCAGCGGAAGGCATAAATTAAATTTTTTAAATTATTAATTAAATTTAAAAGTTTTGTCCTCTTTCCTGGAGTTATTCGGCAGAAAAAGTCATCTAACGATGAAAAATCAAATTAAAAAGCTGCTGGTAAATTAATTCAGGATATAAAAGGTCAATCATATTCGTAAAAAAATAAATACAACTTCAAATTAAATATAGACAATGAGAATCGTGACAAAAGAGATGAATATGTTAAAAATTTTCATAATAGCAGACAAATTACGTACGCAACACAAATGGTGTGGCGTACATAAATTTTGGAATTGCGAAAGTGCAGACAATGAGAGTGCTTCTGTTATCTTCTTCAGTTTAAAACAGTCAAAAATAATTCTAAACGCCATCTTGGTTTAGAACATCTCATCAAAATTTTGCAAAAAAAACTAATTTAATTAAATTTTAATTTACTAATCATTAATTAATAGTTAATGAACCTTTTTTTTTCCTACATATGTGTGCACGTGGGGTTGAGAAACGACTTGTCGTTCAGATAGAAGGGAGTTCAATAATTTTGTAATCAAAATGAGGTAGCAAGTAGGAAAAGTTTAAAAAGCTCTGCTTTAAAACCATATTTTCCTTTTTAGTCCTTGCTGTTGCAATCCTCATGTTATCAAGGCACCTGTTTCGACTACATGGCAATAAAATGCCGAGAGGGTTTCAAAGTGTTACTGACCCAGTGACCCGACCTTTGTCAAACGGAGACAAGTGTTTGAACATGCTTACTCTCCGTCGAAATCCGGATGGGCTGAAGGAAACCGCCCTACATTCGGGTCCCCCGGCCAAAAAAGAAATAGCCCTAACTCGAACAATAAAGACTGGTAATAATACATAACTATCTTTGTCTTGCCATTGTTTTGATGTGGAGTAAGGCGATGTGGTCGGATTTTTGTGGCAAATTTAGAAAAACAATTCACGATCGGCTTTGTTTTAAAAGATTTTTTCTCCAATTATGGTTAATGTTTTTCAGACGTGGCACAGGCTTGGAACCAAAAAAGCTGAACTTCATAAATAATGAATCGTGCCAAGCATAAATAATGAAAAGTAAAATAAGTGTAATTAATCTAACAATAAAATAAATAAATTTATACAAAAAGTGCTTAAGATATTAAAAATATCGTAGAATTATTATATAATAAAAAAATAAGAATGATAAAATCCGATGCCGAAAAAGCGGAAATCCGCGTTTCCGCGGAAATGTGTCATGTCTGGTTTTTGCTCTACGAGGGGGAAGGGGATGAATGAGAGCAAAGGTCCGTTGAATTTTGTTAGCAGCTCCATAAATGCAAAGGAAGAAAAGTCTCATAATTATACAGTTGAGTATTAGATTATTTTACTCACAATAAAATGCCGCATATAGAATAGAAATTATGTAATCGGCAACAATTGGTTAAACTCCCACCAAAGGAGTCTTCTCCACTATGCTTCGCAGTAATTTAAAATCAAATCTTCAGCTAAAAAACGCCGACAATTCTGATATTAAAGAAACTTTTTTAATTTGTTAAAAATTTAATTTGTTTTTAAATAAATACTTCTATGCGAGCTTTATTTCAAGCACATATTTTTATCTTTGCTAATATTACAACTTCGTATCATAAGGAAATTGCACAGCTTGCATCACAACAAGAAAGAAATTTTCTACAATGCATTTTGAAAAGAAATAAGAAACGCAGCTTTGGGTTCACTCTTCAATTATTCCACATGTAGTAGCAATTCAAGGAACATTTGAATGATCTACCCCCAAATAGTCACTGCAAGAAGCACTGCTGATTTACAACCACTCACTCAAAATCAGGAAACAGCATCACGTGACTCACGCTCATAACAAAAGCTTTTATTAAGTGCCACGTTCGTAATCACCAACTCCCCGAGAGCCATTCTCTCCACGCCGCAGTTATAACCGGAGTCGAACAAATGCATGAAACGCAAAATGAGACATTCTCATTCTCCGGTAATATACCCCCTGCCACTTCGCATGAGACTACCAATCCCACGTAATGGACGTGCATCCTTTACTGGCATCAAACTGCACGCAAGAATTGTTATTTCTCCATCATTTACTAGTCATAATCAACAAGCTACATTAAGTCAAACACTGGAGAACCTTATGTTTGAGGAAAGATTACAGATCTTCTGTACTTATAAAAGGCAATGTTTGTGTGTGCGCGATGCCCAGACGAATCTATCGCACTCACAGCCATGAAAGTTGGCACACAGGTAGTCGTAACGGTGACTCAATGCACCTCGAAGCCGGAATTTTAAAATTCAATTTAGAAAATTTTTCTTCAATGTTTTGTGTTGTTTTGGATCATTTTTGGCATGTTTACGGCTGTAGTATCTTTTCTAATGATCGTTGAAAAACAATCAATGCACCATCGGATAGAACAAACAATTTTCGTTCTAATGAAGTTTGTTTTGAGCTTCAAACATAATTTACTGAATTCTGAGAAATTTTTAAAAAATAGTCAGTTTTGCCATCGAAATTTTATTTTTGTTTTGAAATTTGCTGCATCCAACGTTCTAACAACACTATTATTTTCATTTTTTTCAGCTTATAAAACTGCAACGGTTCTGTCGGATTTGAAACAAGAATGGTTAAAATATCTTTCCCCGTTTTTTTTTTAAATTAATATTTTCCAGGTCAATTGAAAGATAATTTTCCTCTAGCGAGTTCCCTCCCGCAACATTTCTCCGGAACGTTGCTGGCAATTTTGATTGGCTGACGTTGCAGAGCGCAGGACACGTCACAACATTCAACTGAATAACTTTGATTATTATTTTCGGATTCGATTTTATATTTAATCGTAATAATCATTATCACGTTGCAATTTTTTAATATTGTTTCGGATTAACGTACTCTGTGTTGTTTTCTACAGTTGAAATGTCATTACCGCGAAGAAAAATAAGCGGGAAAATCAATAA